>JXTC01000153.1:291324-304179 GCA_002914845.1 Trema orientale
GCTGAGGCACCACGGTGCCCATTTTGGGCACCGCGGCGCCTAGTTGCTGGTCCAGTTGAGTTTTTCAGCTCTCTTTGATGCTCCGGGCCTCGTTTTGACTATTAATCGCTTCATAAACTTTCCCTTTTTGGTGTTAAATATACACTAAGTCTCAATTTCTTATTTTCTACAATAAAAACACAAAATGACATTAAAACAACACAAATACTTGAGAACTTACAATTATTTGAACTTGAAGAATACTTGATTTGTGAGTAAAATACATACTCATCACTAAACCTCTCACAATCTGGTTCATAATTTTCTTATCTAGCTACGGCCTGTGGTGGTATTTATTTTCTATATCTTTCCACTCTTTCCATAAGCCTTTCTAACTGTATTGCTTGTGTCTTAAACAACTCTGTCAACCTACCTATTACAGCATCTTTGTTGGTCTCATTCTCAGCAGTACCCCTTTTATCATCCCTTCACTCACTAGTTTGACCCTTAGCCCTTAGCATGATTCCCTGTACAGTTGCCCTTTCACTTACATCTAAGCATAATAGCCAATAATAAAAAGATAACATATCATAACATATGGTATCAAATTTAATGCAAACATAGGAAATTAAAAATTACTGGTTGGTTGATCTTTTTGTCACATGATCATACGCATGTAGATAGTCTTCAGAAATGATTAAACCTCTGCTCTAATACCAACACTATCACACTCCTTAGTTTAACTATATTGGCATATACTGTTAAACTATGAAGTGTTATTCTTTCTTAAACCATATCTTTAGTTTTATAAAAAGTTGGACAAATTTGAACTTTCTAAAACTTTTAAACAAAGCAACTGCATGGCATTTCTTGTTAAAAGTATTTTTACAAAATGTACAATCAATAGAGGTTTTCGCTAGTCTATTTTGCCATCAGTAGTAGTATTTACATCACACAAAAATATCTCAAAACAAAAATCTCGCCCACAGGTCAAGCTCGGCCACATCTATATGATCATGGCAACAACACATCTATATGATCATGGCAACAAAATGCAGGCCAGGTAACCAAGTGCTTAACACCAAATTGTGCCCCTTCATCTGCATTACAAGACTAAAATGAGTCAAAGCTCAGTAAGTAAAAATATATGCTTTAAAATCTCATCAAGTTCCCATTGTACACTTTTCTTTCTTAAACATTTGAGTCCATGTATTTTCTTTTAAAAAATACTCATAGTTGGGCCCCTTAATATATTGCTAGTCCCGTAAGTCGATAGGTCTTGATAACATTGGGAGGAAACTCTGACCAAGAATAAAAATATGGTGCGACCGTCGTGTAAGGTTTTTGAAAACTCCTTCCCTCATCAAAGGGGCATTCCACACCGTGCTAATATTGTCTCACTTCAACGAGACACATCATAAGATCCGCAAGTCCTGCTTCAATGGGAGAGTCTGCATCAACAGACTTACTTACCCAGCTCCGACAAATTAGCAATTGTCATTAAAACTTATTTATAAAATTGGTACAATGGTACTCACTTTTAAATACTTTGCAACGAAATTCTTAATTTACATGTAAGACATGTCATGCACATGCCATTTTATTACTTTTAAGAATAAGTAAGTTTCACATAATGACATCTTCCATGCAGTTCTTGTGACACAGTTGTAAGTCTTTACTTACCTCGTGTCTTGAATAGAAATTGAAAGTGGAAAAGGTCAATATCTTCTAGAGATTAGTATGCTAATTACCTATCATAAATTACTGTTATTCAAGATGCACATTTTGCCAAAAGAATACATCAAGATACTTGAACAAGATCGAAATCAGAACTTTCACCAATTTAGGAAACTTAATCTTAAAATGACTCATAAGTGTACAAATTACTTAAGGTATTTGGCAGTCAATAACTAGTATTGAAAAACTGTTTAAAAGTATTAAAATATAAATACTAGTTCATTAATAAAAATGATCTAAAATGGCACATAATTTTATAAAACTAATCCATTTACCTCTAAATGGTGCTATTTTATTTTGAAAATATTTGGACAGAACCTCCCCTATTTTTAGGACATTCCCACATGATTAAAATCATGGTTTTAAACCTGTAATAATATTTTACAAGTCAATTCCCACATATACACCTTAAAAAGAATTACTTAGAATGACATAAGTACACTTGAACTCTTTTTTCGGTTTAAACAAAGTTTAAAACCACTTTTACACTTGTGTGTCATCACAACCAGCCACCAAATGAGTTTAATTAATAATATGATCAATAAAATATACACTCCAAGCTTAAGAAATCAGATTATAAATATAGAAAACTTAATCTACTACACATGAAAACACTTAACTCTATAAATCGCAAACTTTGGAGCTTTAGGTCTAACTTTAATCCTCCACTTAAATTTTATATTTCCAGCAATATATAAGTTTCCTATGACTTTTATTCATCAAATAAAGGCTTTGGTTTAAGGGCTACAGTAAGAAATATCAACTACAAACTCAAAATCCTAAGTAGGCCTCACCTTGACTAGTTTGAGTTTTGCTGAAGCTCTTGCCTTCTACCTCCACCAAACTGATTCCCAAGGTTTACAAGACCTAGGAAGAAGAACTAGTAGAATTACCTTGACTAGTTTTGGTCTATCTTGCTTTCTAGAGCTCCAACTTGAGTTCTACCACTTGGAAACTCTTGAATATAGCTAAGAGGAGTTGACAGAAGTGTGGAAAGATGCTAGAGAGGTTCAGGTCATGACTAGAGGGAAAGGAGAAGAAAATGACCAGATTTGGTCCAAAATCAATACTTAATGACTAAGAAAAGGCATAACTTAAATTATGAGGGGTATTTTGGATATTTTACACTTTACTTTCTATCTATCAAGCTTTAAATCATCCTTATCTTACTCACCACATTGCTGGTCATTCCCATATACCCAAGCGTAGACAAAGTTGGTGAATCGTAGCTTAGAAAGTGAAAACTAGTCATACTTTGACTTATGATCCCATGTGACAGGTTTTATTGTAATCTGGTGGAACCTAGTCCTATAACCAATAATTAAACATAAAAATAAGTCAGTTAGACTCCAATTAATAATGCAAACATAGTATTAGTACTTAATAATTAGAATGCACAAAAATGACATCACACGATTAAGCTGAATCTAAGCTAGCTTAGTGTAAATAGAATACAAATCAGTGTTGTGAATGCCACCTCGCACTTACCTGGAACCGAAAAATAAAATGCTATAAATAAGTCCTAAATATTGAATTAAAGCTATTTAAACACACAGTGAATTCGGCTTCAAAAAGCGTAAAAATTACATTTTACCGAAAAACTACTATTTGATCAAGTTATCAACAAACATGATCTTAATGCATGTGCACATAATATTACTTTCATAAATATATTCTTTGTCCTTTTAGCATACCCAGCTCTCTCTCTCTCTCTAAGGGTACTGAACCTTTACATTGCATCGGGATACTTCGATAATCATTAATGTAATAACATGTATGTAAATACACATAACATAATGAATTAGTATGTTATTATGAAAGTGATATTAATGACTTCTAGATACCTAATATGAAATTAGAACATATTTATTATTGACTTAGTATGCATGTGAGAATCTTGGGCACCATACTATAAGTCTTTGGGTGTTCTGCTTCCCTAATCTCAGACCTTATAATAAGCATAAATTTCAGTTTAGGTCTGTTGAATGTGTCTTCTTAGGCTATAGTCTTAATCACAAAGGTTTCAAGTATTTAGATCCTAATGGTCGAATTTACATTCCTCGTGATGTTCAATTCAATTCAATGAGTCTTCTTTTCCTTATTCTAAACATGTAACTTCTCACTTACCCTCTTCCATATCCCCTTCTACTCCTTTTGTTCATATTCCTCTCACTTCTTTTTCTCCAGTTAGTACAGTCATTTCTACTAACTTTAACTCTGCTTGTTCTAGTTCTGTTGTGAACAATTCTGCTGCTGCCTTTCCTGATATTGCACCTGTGAGTCATGTACTTAAGCCTCTTGCCCTTGCTCCATCAGCTCCCATTGTTTCTATGCCTTATCAACCTGTCAATACTCATATCATGACGACCAGGTCCAAAGCTAGTGTTTTTAAACCCAAAGTCTTTATGTCTGCCAGGAAACCACTTACTGTCTTCAATGCCTTGAACCAGCCACAATGGAAAGATGCATGACAGAAGAATACATGGCTCTTCTTCGAAATAATACATTGTCACTTGTTCCTTTACCTTCCAATCGACATGCCATTGGCTACAAATGGTTGTTTAAGGTCAAGGAAAACTTGGATAGAAGCATTCTTCAGCACAAAGCCAGATTGGTTGCCAATGGGTTTCATCAAGTTGAAGGCTTTAACTTTAATGAAACATTTAGTCCTGTTATTAAACCCACTACCATTCGACTTGTTCTTACTCGCATGTTGTCTAAAGGATGGTGGATTCGATAACTTGATGTGAATAATGCGTTTCGTAATGGTGATCTACAAGAAGAGGTATATATGGTTCAACCACCTGATTTTGAGGATCCTAAAGCTACTGCTTTAGTGTGCAAATTACACAAAGCTCTTTATGGGCTTAAGCAGGTCCCACAAGCTTGGTTTGATAAACTTGGGACAGCTCTTATTTCTCTTAGTTTCACTTCTTCAAAGTCTGATTAGTCCTTGTTCATTAGACACATTCCACAATATTCAACCATTTTGTTGGTGTATGTGGATGATATCTTAATTACCGATAGCAGTACTCCTGAAATCATTTCTTTGATTTCTAATCTTCACTCCAAATTTGCTCTCAAGGATCTTGGTGATATAAATTACTTCCTTGGTAACCAAATGACTTCTACAACTGATAGTCTTCTTTTATCACAAACTAAATACATTATCAACCTTCTTTATAAAGCTCGAATGCAGTATGCTAATGGACTACCTACTCCCATGTCAGGAGGTGAAAAACTCACTAGTTTTGAGGGTGATCCTGTTGAAGATCCACAACTCTATAGACGTATTGTTGAAGCATTACAGTATGTAACCATTACTCGACTAGAGATTACATACTCTGTTAATTAGGTCTGTCAGTTCATGCAAAATCCTTTACAGCCTCATTGGAAGATAGTCAAGCGCATTTTAAGATATCTGCGTAGCACAATGGATCATGGTATGCTCCTTCAGTCCGCTTCCTCTCTCAATATCATGGGATTTTGTGATACAGACTAGGCGTCTGAGCCAGATGATCACAGGTTAACAACTAGTTTTTGTGTATATTTAGGTCCTAATCTAGTCTCTTGACAATCTAAGCAGCAGAATACTATTTCTCATAGCAACACAGAGGCTGAATACAGGAGTTTGGCTTCTCTTATAGCTAAAGTTACTTGGATCAAGTCCTTGTTATCTGAGCTAAAAATATCCTCTCCCCAAGTTCCTATACTTTGCTGTGATAATCAAGGCACAGTCCTCATGTCAGCTAATCATGTCCTTCATGCTCATATAAAACATATTGAGTTTGATCTGTATTTTGTTAGAGAAAATGTGGTTAACAAGGAGCTTGCAGTCAAACGTATTCCTTCAGTAGGTCAAGTTGCAGACATTCTGACTAAAGCTTTGTCTAGTTCCAGATTTCTATTTCTCAAGTCCAAACTTAGAGTAGAGACAAAAGATACTCTAAGTTTGAGGGGGAATGTTAAAGTTATGACTAATTGTACACGTGTAAAGTTGGTTACACAGTTAAAAATTATGTTAACTTATTGTTAGTTTACTGTTACGCTGTTAAAGCTTAGAGCTTAGTATATAAACTCTGTAACTAATAGCTTTGATCAATACAATAGAATATGATTCTTTCAGTATCACAAATTCCTTCGATTCTCAATAATATATATATATATATATAATTAAGTACTTTTTTATAATTTATTTTTATGATTTTGCAGATGGTCTTTGATTGCCGGTAGAATCCCAGGAAGGACAGCCAATGACGTGAAAAATTACTGGAATACTCACTTGCGAAAGAAGGTGATGTCCTTTGATAAACTTAAACACGTGAAAAAAACTGATGAAAAGGTCATTAACGTTAAATCCAACATAATAAAGCCTCGTCCTCGGACCTTCACAAAGCAATTGCCATTGATGAATAAGAATATTAATGGTACCACTATTGCAAGCAACAATACCACTCTACCACGAGACGTTAATACAGTTAGCGAGCCACCTGTTCTTGAGGAGACTAAGTACTGGTGGGAAAGCTTATTAGATGATAGCGAAGCCGATAATCAAGGATTCGTAAACTCCATAATTAGTAATGGTTTAGATTGGGAGCCTAATATCACAAACTTTTCGATGGAATTAGAATCTGATCAGCAACTTCCAGAACCAAAAATCAGGGAAAATAATGCTAGCACTAGCAGTATTTTTGTTGAAGATGGCCACAAAAAGTTTTGGACGGACTTCATCATGGACATGGAAATGAACCTATGGGATCCTACCAGCACTTCAGCAGACAAGGAAATGCAATCTAATAATGTACCATAAGAATTTTACATTATCATCAAGTGTAGTCGACTAATTATTTCATCAAATTTTAGAATAAGTTTCAGGTTTTAAAGTTGTGCATATATATACATGATACATACATATATATACATATGCAAAATAAGGCCTTATGTTCAATTTTCTTTTCCAGCTGGCGGTCTTCAATTCCATCGCTACACATTTGATGTACCTTGTCTCCTCATACTATTTATAGGAAATAATAGTAAATAATAATAATAATAATAGTATAATGCTATTAGGAAAAAAAGAAAAGACCTCTTCAACATTGCACATTGTTTGCATGGTTTGCTTCTCTCTCATTTCCTTTTGCTCTGACCATCCCGTACACACTTGTCAAATATTCATAAACATTCTACAAAGAATGATTATATATGCAGGAGTTATGTTATTGGTACCAAATGCCATGAACTGCATATCGTGTATTAAACAGAAGAAAAAGAAAAAGAAAAAGAAAAAAAAATCTTAACTAAAGAACATCAGGGGGGCCGTAGAGCATCCCATTTTATGAAAAAAATATATATACATAAAAAATAAAAGAACTTCTTTTAAGCAACAACCTTCACTGAAAAGTTCCTATGACAGTAGTATTTAGTCACACTCAAAATTTTATGACTGATAGTATTTATTCCTGATTTGTCACTAATATACTTTTATTTTCAATCTTTTGTATGTGTGACAAATATATTTGTGACGAAAAATATATTTAATCCTACAAAATTGTGTTTTTTTTTTTTTGACATTTAATCATGTACGTTCTAGTCATATTGTCTTATGACTAAGAGGAATGCTAGCAACATTCTTTTTTGCACTCCCTCATTCTCACTATTTGGCACGTGAATTTCACTATGATTTGTTGCATTATTAAAATATTAAACTAAGTATTAGAATCTAAGTGTCAGACAACGAAACTAGAGGGTTTAAGTATTAACATTTCTCTATGACCAATAATAAAAAAAAAATTAGTGATAATACAGAGATTCACACATCATGTGTTTCTTTTCAAAATTTCGTCGGACTTTTTCAGTCATATATTGTGTTGTGACTAATTGTAAAGTTTTTTTCAAGTGATAATCTTAGCCCAAATATGTTACGAAATTATCAAATTTAAAATCAATGATACTGTATGTTGGTGTGGATTTTGGTTCTTGAACCAACGCGCGCCACACGTCGTTGAGTGGTTCTTCCTCAAAGGAAGCCAAAACCCGGATTTGATATTATTGTGGTCCGTATAACCTTGAAAAAGGTTATAGATGGACTTTTCACCAATTAGTAACGGGTAGTACCGGTGTGGTATATCCCAAATCTCCTCAGCAAAAAGATAATTAGTAATGCATTCAATAAAGTATTCAATGGAATAGTAAACTCGTAGTAAATAAACGATGAAAGAAGAAAAAGCCAAAGTGACAAATAGGGTTTTGGGGATTTGTGGCGGCCTCCTCTTTCAGGTGGTTATGAGATTATTTATAGTGGCTTCGTTGTTCCCTAAAAGTTAGAGTTAATGTCTATGTGTCCCTAAAAAGAAATAGAGGGGAATCCCACCTACCCACTTGTACGGACATGAGTATGAGATTAAGCCATATGTCGGCCCCTCTCTAGTTCATGCCCTCCTTATTCTTCCTCTTGGTCAAAACTACGTCGTTACATTAGTAGTCAGCTATTTCTTAGTTCCCCATTGGTCTTTCATTAAGGATACTTCCCTGATTGGAGCATGGTATGAAGTCTGACCAGGGCTATTTTCTATGTTAGTCAGCTTGGTCGTGCCACGACCAAGCATTTTCCTTCTTATCCTGGCTTAGCTCTTTTCCTGGGCGTAGCCAACACCCAGTCTTGTCCCTTGGTGGGCTTGGTTGATTGATGCAACGTGATGTCATTTTGGGCGTTATTGCGACGTGTCGCTTCCATCCTAACGTACGTGTCATTTTTTCATTGGTGTGGAGAAATTACCCTCAACATCCACCACCACAAGGCATCGTTGTGTGGGTAGATTAACCTCTAGGCGACGTTTAAGATTGTTTCTTGGCTGACCCCTAGGCACTCAAGTACTACAACATCAAACCGGACGAGGTAAGACCTCAGGGACTCACTTTCCCCCTATTTTATGGTATTAAGGTAACTCCAACCTTTCTGTTAGATCCTTGAGCCTAGGAATTGCACAAAAATACCTCGCATAAGGCCTCAAAATCTTTGATGGACCCAACTTTCAATGTATCGTACCAGAATTGTATCGAGCCCGTTAACGTGAGCAGGAAAGCGTTGCAGAATTGTGATGCCCAAGATTCTCACATGCATAATAAGCCAATAATAAACATGTTCATATTGTATAAAAGACATATCATGAAACTAGTGTCAATTTCATGGTAAATTACTTAAGCTGATTGTTAAATGTTTTCGATATGTATTATCGTACTAATAGTTGCTGAAGTGCTCCCATGCAGTGTAAAGGCTCAGTACACTGAAAGAGAGACCTTGGTGTGTGAGAGGAACAAAGGATACATTCATGAATAGTAATACTATATGCACATACATTAAAATCATGTCTGTTGATAACTTGGTCAAATAGTAGTTTTTCGGTAAAATACATTTTTCACGCTTTTTGAAAACGAATTCACTATGCGTTTAACACGTCAAATAGCTTTAATTTAATATTTAGGAGTCATTTATAGCATTTTATTTGTCGGTCCTAGGTAAGCACGAGGTGGTAGTCACTGTACTGAATTGGTGTTTAATTGCACTAAGCTAGCTTAGATTCAGCTTAATCGCGTAATGCCATTTTTGTGCATTCTATTAACTGGGTAATTATACTATGTTTTCATTATTAATTGGAGTCTAATTGACTTTCTTTTTATGTTTAATGATTGGTTATAGGGCTAGGTTCCACCAGATTACAATAAGATTTGCCATATGGGATTATAGGTCAAATTATGACTAGTTTTCACCTTCTAAGCTAGGTTTCACCATTTTGGTCTACACTTGGGTGTATAGGATAGACCAGCAATGTGGTGAGTATGCTAACGATGTTTTAGAGCTGGACACATGGAAAGTAAGGTGCAAAATTCCCAAAATACTCCTTAGAACTTAAGTTCATTCAGTATCACTTTTGGACCAAATCTGGTCATTTTCTTCTCCTTTCTCTCCAGCCACGACCTGAAACACTCTCACACATTTTTAAACTTCTCTCAGCTTCCCTTAACCATTTCCAAGAGTTTCCAAGTGGTAGAACTCAATTTGGAGCTCGAGAAAGCAAGATAGGTCCAAACTAGTCAAGGTAATTCTACAAGTTCTCCTTCCTATGTTCTGTTTTCTTATTTCAATTATCCACTTGATACCACTTAAATAATGATTCCTTTAGGTCCTCTTGATTCCTAAGATCAATTTCAAAGCTTTGGAAATCAGTTTTGTGGAAGTAGAAGGCAAGAGCTTCAACAAAAGTTCAAACTAGTCAAGGTGAGCTTTTCATAAAATTTAGAATTGGTAATTTATTTCTTTTGCTTTACCTCTTAAATTAAAGCTTTTATTTGATAAGTAGAGGTCCTAGGAAACCTTATACATTGCTGGAAGAATAGAATTTAAGTGGAGGATTAAAGTTAGACTTAAAGTCCTAAAGTGTGCTAGTTATGGATTTCAGTTTTTTCATGTGTGGTAGATTATGTTTTTCTATTTGTAATCTGATTTTCTAAACTTGGAGTGTATATTTTATGGATCCTATTATTTATTTCACTTATTTGGTGGCTGGTTATGATTACACACAAGTGTAAAATTAGTTTTAAACTTTGTCCAAATTGAAAGGAACTCAAGTACACTTAGGTTACTTTAATTGATCCTCTTTGAGTTGTATAGGGGGGAATTGGATTATTGATTGTTATTACAAGTCTTAAACCATGATTTTAATCATATGGGGATGCCCTGAAAAGAGGGGAGGTGCTGTCCGAATATTTTTAAAATCAAAAGGTACCATTTAGAAGCAAATGGACTAGTTTTTATGAAAGTAGGTGACATTTTGGCTTATTTTGTGATTAGGCTTACTTATTTTGTAAAAATTGTGATTTGGTTTTGTGCTTGTTTTCTTTAAGCATTTTACATTTGTAGTGATTATCTTAATAATAAAATTGACATTAGGTCTTCCACACACCTTGCCACAGAGTATACTGACCCTTTTCACTATCTTTTCTATCGGACACAAAGTAAGTAAAGATTTATTTTAACTGCCTTACAAGAACAGTAGTAGATACATGATGTTTTCCTACATACTTATGTGTATTATTTCAATTATATGTTATTTATATTGTTGTTGTAAAGTTTATGGAAACATAAGCATGGCATGATCATTTGAGCATGATTTTCAAAGAAGTGAAGTTTTCCATACATTAGATTTAAAGTAGTACCATTGTACTGATTTTACGAGATATATTCTAAGTACAGTGTTTAGTCTGTCTGCGTTGGGTAAGTATGGTTTGCGCAGGCATCCTTCCCGCATAGGTGGGCACGGCTTACTGATTGCCGGGACTGAGCATTGTACTATGAGATTTATTAAGTGCATTAATTAGTCGGTCTGCGTTGGGCAGGTATGGTTCACATTGGCTATGTGTTTCTTTCCTGCACACATGGGCACAGCCTACTGACTGCCACGACTTTGTAACGTACTCAAGGGCCCTGTAAAGAAATGTTTTCTAAAAAAAGTGCATCAAAATGAAAAGTTATGAAAGAAAGAATACAATAGAAATTTAAATATAGTATATGCATGAAGCACGTTCACGAGTATGCATGATCTTTACTTACTGAGCATTAGCTTATTTAGTTCCTGTGATGCAGGTGAGGAGATATATGATGTATAGAGTTGCTGGTTGGCTAGCACGCTTTCTTGTCACCGTGATCATACAGATATAGACGAGCTTGACTTGTGGGTGGTGTTTTCCTTGTATTTTATTATTCTGGTGTATTGTAAATATTACTGCTGATGGCAAGATAAACTGATAAGGAGTTTTTAATTGTATATTTTGTAAAGACACTTTCAAAAAGTAATACCACGCAGCTTCTTTCTTTTTAGAGCTTGAAAAGTTTAAATTGGCCTACCTTTTTTCAAAAAATAAAAATATGGTTTATGAAAGGATAATACTTCCTAGTTTGACCTATATAGTCATATGGTTAAGCTAAGTGGTGTTACAGTTGTGGTATCAGAGTAGAGGTTTAGTCGTTTCCGAAGAATGGCTACATATGTATGATCATGTGACAGAAAACTTAGTCAACTAGTAAGTCTAATTATTTTCATATGTGTACTTCATTTATGTTATATAAGTTTGATTCAAACATTATTATTGGCTATTATATTTGTTTGTAAGTAAAGGACCACTGTACAGAAAATTATGCCGAGGGGTAAAGGTCAGACTAGCCAACAGAGGGCTGATCAAGAGAATGACAAAGATATTACTATACATCGATTGGCTGAATTAGTGGAGAGACAGGCTCAACAAATAGAGAGGCTTATAGAACGAGTTCAAAGGAGAGAGGAACAATTACCAGTACAAGTCATAGCTAGACAAGATAATCATGAACTAGCTTCTGAAAGGTTCAGGGAGAACAAACCTCTAACTTTCAAAGGTGAAACAGATCCATTATTAGCTGAGGAGTGGATTCGGAGTTTAGAGGGTATCTTTGATTATAAGAATCCCTGAGGAGGAAAAAGTTTCTTGTGCTACTTATATATTCCAAATGGATGCCAGGCATTAGTGGGATTCCATAAAGTTAATCACTGATGTTGACAGATTGACTTGGGAGAGATTTAAGGAAATATTCTATAGGAAGTACTTTAGTGAAGCTCATCGATTGGCGAAGGCAGCTGAGTTTACTAACTTAAGGCAAGGTGGCATGTCTGTGTGTGACTATATAACTAAATTTGATGAGCTATCCCGCTTTGCTCCTCATATGGTGAGTACTAATGAGTTAAAAGTAAATCAGTTCCTACAGGAGCTCAAAGCAGAAATATATAGGGATATTAAGATGTCTACAAAAAAAGGTGTACCTTATACAGAAGTTGCAGAGAAAGCCCTTGAAGCTGAAGAAGCTGAACTGAATGTGGTAAAAATACTAGAAATTAAAAGAAACATAAACATGGCAAGGAGAAATGCAAATTTTAGAAAAAGTACCCAACCAGGATTTAATGGAGGCAAAAGAAAATACCCACAGGGTCAAGGACAAAGATAAGTGTGATATTCGAAATTTACAATGCGATACCCAGCTCCTCACATAATTTAAAGAGCCAATAATAACATCATGCATAGAATTTTTATATATGAGCCTTACCTCTTTATATA
>JXTC01000153.1:305561-336746 GCA_002914845.1 Trema orientale
CACTATGGTTCCTTCGGGAACACTCTGGTCCTTTCGGGGACAATATGGTTCCTTCGGGAATACTCTGACGGCGGTATGGGGTGGACCTCTGCAGTACACAGAGGGGGTTTAAGATGTATTTGGGACTCGAGACCTCCATACTGCTCATGATATGTTATATGTTCTCTGAGTGGCTCAGTATGCGATTCACAGTCTTGTCAGGCAATACAATATACACCGGGATCCTAATCATATGATTATCTGTTATCTGCCATGTGCACTCTGCATCTGCATGCGTTACTTACTGAGTTTCATACTCACTCATATTCTTACATTGCAGAGGGTACTGCTGATATGTGAGATAGAGGAGGAGCGCCGACTTTCTGACCGCGGCTTGTGTATATGAGCATTTTGACGCTGTGATTTTCTGACTGAGAATTTTGTATCTGTTTGAGTGTGTGCACAATATGTACTATGTATATTATATAAGAGGTCCACTTTTACAGGGTCTATATGTGTATGTATTGGAGTATATATAATTATGAGTGGAATTTCCCGTTTTCTCCCAGAAAGTTTAAAAAGTTTTAATTTTCCCCGATTTTACCAGTGCTAAGTCGAGCGGCGTCTCCCGATCTCACTGAATAATTTTACGAATATCCTTATGTACGTGTGTGGGATCGGGGGATGTCACAATAAGACCCTTCAAAGCGCCTAGCAACAGGTCAACAAGTGCAACCTACTCTGAACCAAAAAGTTACATGTCCTAAATGCGGAAGGCCTCATAAATGTGAATGTCCTTTGGGTAGTAGAGCGTGTTGTACATGTGATAAGACAGAACATTTTTTCAAGGATTGTCCCTCCACCTCTGGTGAACCAAAGAAAATTCCAGCTCGTGTGTTTACCATGACTGCGACAGATGCTGAGGCTGATCCATCGGTTATAGCAGGTGAGATCTCTATCTTTAATATCCTCGCAAATACATTAATAGATTCAGGAGCTACAAATTCATTTGCATCACCAGCATATGTGAGAAAATTAGGCAAATCACCTGAAACTTTGAATATAAGATACTGTGTAACTATTCCATCTGGGGAAGTGGTATATTCTGGTCAAGTTTTGAGAGCGTGTCCAATACAGATAGATGGTAGAGAGTTGTGGGCAGACTTAATAGTGTTGGATATGCAGGATTTTGAGGTGATTTTGGGTATGGATTGGCTATCTAGGTATCATGCTAGCATTGATTGTAACAGTAAGAGAGTAGCATTTCAGCCACCTGGTGAAGAGAAGTTTACTTTCCTTGGGTCTTCTAAGAAGAAAATGGTGCCAATTATTTCAATGATGTCCAAAAGCTCCTATAATTGTACTTTTAATTCTTTCAGCTCTGCTGGAGCCATTCTATATGGTGCTTTAGAAATAGGGGCTATACCAGGTAGCGAGTCAATAACAAACTCTATCTCCCTATCAGGTGGTAATCTTGATAGTTCTTCTGGGAATACCTCTAAAAATTCATTAACCACTGGTACTTCCTCTGGCTTCATCTTAACTTCCTCTCTAGTATCCATTATATTTGCCAAATAACCAGTACATCTTTTTTCAAGTAAGCTTTTCACCATGGGGTGCTCCGGTTTTGTTTGTAAAGAAGAAAGATGGGACTATGAGGCTTTGTATTGATTATAGAGAGCTAAATAAGGTCATAATCAAGAATAAGTATCCTCTCCCTAGAATTGATGATTTATTTGATCAGTTACAAGGTGCTCTAGTATTTTCTAAGATCAATTTAAGATTGGGATACCATCAACTGAAGATTAAGGAAGGAGATATTCTTAAGACAGCTTTTAGAACAAGATACGGGCACTATGAGTTCTTAGTGATACCTTTTAGCTCAACTAATGCCCTAGCTGCTTTAATAGATATGATGAACAAAATATTCAAGGATTTCTTGGATAGTTTTGTTGTAGTATTTATTGATGATATTTTGATCTACTCACACTCAAGAGAGGAGCACATGAAGCATTTGAGAACAGTTTTGAGGATCTTGAAAGAAAAGCAGTTGTATGCAAAGTTTAAGAAGTGTGAGTTCTGGTTGGAGAAAGTTATCTTCCTTGGTTATGTAGTGTCTAGAAATGATATTTCTGTGGACTCAGTAAAGGTTGAAGCTGTAAGTAATTGGTCAAGACCTACCAATGTTTCAGAGATTCGTAGTTTCTTAAGATTGGCTAGTTACTATAGAAGGTTCGTAGAAGGATTTTCTAAGTTGGCTTCCCCATTGACTCAGTTGACTAGAAAGAATGTGAAATTTTATTGGAATGATGATTGTGAAAAGAGTTTTCAAGAGTTAAAGCATCGTCTTATCACAGCTCCTACACTTTCTATACCCACTGGATCTGGGGGATTTGTTGTTTACAGTGATGCTTCAAAGAATGGCCTAGGCTGTGTTCTGATGCAAAATGGTGAGATTATCACTTATGCTTCTAAACAACTGAAAGAATATAAAAAGAAATATCCTACTCATGATTTGGAGCTAGCAGCAGTAGTTTTTGCGCTGAAGATTTAGAGACATTATCTTTATGGAGAAATATGTCAAATCTACACATACCATAAAAGTCTCAAGTATTTCTTTACCCAAAAAGAACTGAATATGAGACAGAGAAGATGGCTTGAACTGGTGAAAGATTATGACTGTGAGATTAACTATTATCTAGGAAAAGCTAATGTAGTTGCAGATGCTCTAAGTAGAAAGTCATTAGCTGCTATGTCACTTAAGTATATTGATCGGAAATATCTTTTAATGGATTTACATCGATTGGAATTAGAGATTGTGCCTACAGGTTTAATAGAGAAATTAGCAACTCTTACATTGCAACCTACAATTTTGGAGAGAATTAAGCAAAGCCAGAATACAGATCCCTATCTAACAAGTTTGAAGACTAAGATAGAGTCTAGAAAGGAGGTGGCCTTCCAGATTTCTAGTGATGGTGTAATCAGATACAAAAATAGACTGTGTATGCCAGATGAAATAATTAGAAAGGAGATATTGACAGAAGCTCACACTACTCCCTACTCTCTGCATCCCGGTACTACGAAAATGTATAGAGATTTGAAAATACATTACTAGTGGCCAGGTATGAAGAAGGATATGATTGAGTTTGTAGAACAATGTCTCACATGCCAGCAAGTTAAAGATGAACATCAAAGATCTGCTAGTACATTGAAGCCTATACATGTGCACAATGGAAATGGGAAGAGATTGCTATGGATTTGGTAGTTGGACTTCCTAAGACAAATAAAGACCATAATGCTATTTGGGTTATTGTGGATAGATATACTAAGTCAGCCTATTTTCTACTAATTAAAGTGACTTATAGCTTGAATCAGTTGGCTCAGCTGTATGTTCAGGAAATCATTAGACTACATGGTGTTCCAAAGGTTATCATTTCTGACCGAGATTCTAGATTCACTTCAAAATTCTGGAAGAGGGTTCAGGATGCTATGGGTACGAAGCTGGCGTTCAGTACAACTTTTCATCTTCAAACAAATGGACAATCAGAGAGAACTATACAGACTCTTGAGGATATGCTTAGAGCTTGTGTGTTAGATTTTCATGGATATTGGAGCAAGTACTTGCCATTGATAGAATTTGCCTATAACAATAGTTATCATGCTTCAATTGAAATGCCTCCATATGAAGCATTGTATGGAAGAAAATGTAGATCTCCAATTCACTGGGATGAGATGGGAGAAAGGAAATTTCTTGGTCCATAATTGGTAAGAGAAACAGCTGAAGCAGTAGAAAAGATTCGTAAAAGATTATTAGCTGTTCAGAATAGACAGAAGTAGTATGCTGATCCTAGAAGGAGAGAGGTCACGTTTAATGTTAGAGACAAAGTATTTTTGAAGGTTGCTCCCACGAAAGGAATCATGAGGTTTGGAAAGAAAGGGAAACTTAGTCCTAGATATATAGGCCCATTTGAGATACTTGATAAAGTTGGAGATGTTGCCTATAAACTTGCTTTGCCACCCTCACTGTCAAACATACATAATGTCTTTCACGTCTCTATATTAAGAAGATATATTCCAAACCCTTCACAGATTTTGAGTTTTGAGCCATTAGAGTTGAGCTAAGATGTGAGCTATGAAGAACAATCAGTGGAGATTTTGGATAGAAAAGAAAAGGAGCTTAGAAACAAGAAGATCCCTTTAGTCAAAGTACTATGGAGGAACCATGAAGTAGAAGAGGCCACATGGGAAAGAGAAGAAGAGATGAAAATTAAGTATCCTCACTTATTTCAGTAAGCAAATTTCGAGGACGAAATTTAATAAGGAGGGAAGGATTGTGATGCCCAAGATTCTCACATGCATAATAAGCCAATAATAAACATGTTCATATTGCATAAAAGATATATCATGAAACTAGTGTCAATTTCATGGTAAATTGCATAAGCTGATTGTTAAATGTTTTCGATATGTACTATCGTACTAATAGTTGTTGAAGTGCTCCCATGCAGTGTAAAGGCTCAGTACCCAGAAAGAGAAAGCTTGGTGTGTGAGAAGAACAAAGAATACATTCATGAATAGTAATACTATATGCACATGCATTAAAATCATGTCTGTTGATAACTTGGTCAAATAGTAGTTTTTCGGTAAAATGCATTTTTCATGCTTTTCGGAGACGAATTAACTGTGCGTTTAACATGTCAAATAGCTTTAATTTAATATTTAGAACTCATTTATAGCATTTTATTTGTCGGCCCCATGTAAGCACAAGGTGGCAGTCACTGTACTGAATTAGTGTTTAATTGCACTAAACTAGCTTAGATTCAGCTTAATCGCGTAATGCCATTTTTGTGTATTCTATTAATTGGGCAATTATACTATGTTTGCATTATTAATTGGAGTCTAATTGAATTTCTTTTTATTTTTAATGATTGGTTATAGGGCTAGGTTCTACCAGATTACAATAAGATTTGCCATATGGGATTATAGGTCAAAGTATGACTAGTTTTCATCTTCTAAGCTAGGTTTTACCATTTTGGTCTATACTTGGGTGTATAGAATAGACCAGCAACATAGTGAGTATGCTAAGGATGTTTTAGAGCTGGAAATATGGAAAGTAAGGTGCAAAATTCCCAAAATATCCCTTAGAACTTAAGTTATGCTATTTCTTAGTGATTAAGTATCACTTTTGGACCAAATCTGGTCATTTTCTTCTCCTTTCTCTCCATCCACGACCTGAAACTCTCCCACCAATTTTTAGACTTCTCTCAGCTCCCCTTAACCATTTCCAAGAGTTTCCAAGTGGTAGAACTCAATTTGGAGCTCAAGAAAGCAAGATAGGTCCAAACTAGTCAAGGTAATTCTACAAGTTACCCTTCCTAGGTTTTATTTTTTTATTTCAGTTATCCACTTGATACCACTTAAATAATGATTCCTCTAAGTCCTCTTGAGTCCTAAGATCAATTTCAAAGCTTTGAAAATCAGTTTTGTGGAAGTAGAAGGTAAGAGCTTCAACAAAAGTTCAAACTAGTCAAGGTGAGCTTTTTATGAAATTTAGAATTGGTAATTTATTTCTTTTGCTTTAGATCTTAAATTAAAGCTTTTATTTGATGAATAGAGGTCTTAGGAAACCTTATACATTGCTGAAAGAATAGAATTTAAGTGGAGGATTAAAGTTAGACTTAAAGCCCTAAAGTGTGCTAGTTATGGATTTAAGTGTTTTCATATGTGGTAGATTATGTTTTTCTATTTGTAATCTGATTTTCTAAACTTGGAGTACATGTTTTATGGATCTTATTATTTATTTCACTCATTTAGTGGCTGGTTATGATGACACACAAGTGTAAAATTAGTTTTAAACTTTGTCCAAATTGAAAGGAACTCAAGTACACTTAGGTTGCTTTAATTGATCCTCTTTGAGTTGTATAGGTGGGAATTGGATTGTTGATTGTTATTATAGGTCTTAAACCATGATTTTAATCATGTGGGGATGTCCTAAAAATAGGGGAGATGCTGTCCAAATATTTTTAAAACCAAATGGTACCATTTAGAAGCAAATAGACTAGTTTTTATGAAAGTATGTGACATTTTAGTTTATTTTGTGATTAGGCTTCCTTATTTTGTAAAAGTTGTGATTCGGTCTTGTGCTTGTTATTTTTAAGCATTTTACATTGTAGTGATCATCTTAGTAATAAAATTGACATCAGGTCTTCCACACACCTTGCCACAGAGGATACTGACCCTTTTCACTATTTTTTCTACTGGACACAAAGTAAGTAAAGATTTATTTTAACTGCATCACAAGAACAGTAGTAGATACATGATGTTTTCCTACATACTTATGTGTATTATTTCAATTATATGTTATTTATATTATTGTTGTAAAGTTTATGGAAACATAAGCATGGCATGATCATTTGAGCATGATTTTCAAAGAAGTGAAGTTTTCCACATATTGGATTTAAAGTAGTACCATTGTACTGATTTTACGAGATATGTTTTAAGTACAGTGTTTAGTCTGTCTGCATTGGATAAGTATGGTTTACACAGGCATCCTTCCCGTATAGGTGGGCACGGTTTACCGACTGCCAGGACTGAGCACTGTACTATGAGATTTATTAGGTGCATTACTTAATCGGTCTGCGTTGGGTAGGTATGGTTCACATTGGCCACATGTTTCCTTCCCGCACAGGTGGGCACGGCCTACCGACTACCACGACTTTGTAACGTATTCAAGGACCCTGTAAAGAAATATTTTCTAAGAAAAGTGCATCAAAATGAAAAGTTATGAAAGAAAGAGTACAATGGAAATTTAAATAAAGTATATGCATGAAGCACGTTCACGAGCATTCATGATCTTTACTTACTGAGCATTAGCTCATTTAGTTCCTGTGATGCAGTTGAGGAGATATATGATGTATAGAGTTAATGGTTGGCTAGCACACTTTCTTGTCACCGTGATCATACAGATGTAGACGAGCTTAACTTGTGGGCAGTGTTTTATTTGTATTTTGTTATTCTGGTGTGTTGTAAATATTACTGCTGATGGCAAGATAAACTGATAAGGAGTTTTTGATTGTATATTTTGTAAAGACACTTTCAAAAGGTAATGCCACGCAGCTTCTTTCTTTTTAGAGCTTGAAAAGTTTAAATTGGCCCACTTTTTTGCAAAAAATAAAAATATGGTTTATGAAAGGATAATACTTCCTAGTTTGACCTACATAGTCATATGGTTAAGCTAGAGGGTGTTACAAGAATATTGCGGGGTCAGCTTTGGATATTGTCACCCACGCCTTATAATGTTGTACGTGGTGAGCGAGGTCTCCCTTGCCATCATATTAGGGGATGTTCAGCATTTTGAAATGATGGGGGGGACACAAACGTGCTATCTCTGCTGGGAACGGAGACTTGGTTTCTTCTAGTATCGTTAGGACAGTTTCAATCAGCTTTCATTCGGCTAGGAGTTGATCCACTTTCCTCTTGAGAGCCCGGTAATGTTCGTCTCCATCCACAACCCATTGTTCAGGGACAAGCTCGACCAGTGCTATTTGCGAAGCAGGTCCAATCTGCGGAGCAGGCTCGCAGTCTTGCTATAGTAAGGGGTAA
The DNA here is from genome assembly GCA_002914845.1 of Trema orientale. Lineage (NCBI taxonomy): Eukaryota > Viridiplantae > Streptophyta > Magnoliopsida > Rosales > Cannabaceae > Trema > Trema orientale. The sequence continues at coordinate 313,140 of JXTC01000153.1, forward strand.
TGGACCTGAGCCTCTCTCCTTCGTTGGTTCAATATTTCCCTGAGATCCATAGTTCCAAGGCGTTCAGACATTTTTGGAACATACGTGTTCGTGCTATTATCGAGGGCCAGGTGTTCGAACATTGTCTTCCTCGTTCTCGAGCTACCAGTTCTCTCGCCCCCACTGAGCGACTTGTCCTCGTTGGTAGCATAGGATGCTGCTCGGTGATGTCGCATAAGCCTTCTTCTTGGTACGCGAGTGTCGCCGCTCTCCTCGATTGGAACTCTTTTGGTCGGGTGTGATCTTGCCTCGCTATCCTTATCCATGTCCTTTTGGATAAGATTTCACCTTCCATCTTCTTGAAGAGGAGCCCCATTCGGAGCGACAGGGATCGGATGAACAGTATTTTGGCCGACCATATTCGCCAGGCGCTCAACAATCGAGGCGAGATGTTGTACCTACTCCCCAAGCTCATTAACCCTATCTCGGCATGGTCGAGGTAGGTAGGAGGTACCCATTTGGTCTTGTATTCGCTGAGAGAAAACAATGTTGGCTCGATCTCGCAGGTTGTATTGTTGGTTGTCTCCTTCACGAGTATTAGTCTGAGTGTAGTCAGCTGTCCGTGAACCAGACGCTCTACTCGACATTGTAAAGGTTGACAGGTATTGTTGAAGTTGTTGAAGGATACTAGGTAGGGTCGAGGTGGGTAGGGGGCACCACTTGGTCTTGTATTCGTTGAGGGGGAACAATGTTGGCTCGATCTCGCAAGTTGTATTGTTAATCGTCTCCTTCACGAGTGTTAGTCTGAGTGTAGTCGGCTGTCCGAGAACTAAACGCTCTACTCGGCATTGTGAAGGTTGACAGGTATTGTTGAAGTTGTTGAAGGATGCTAGGTAGGGCTATGCACTGGTTTTCCAGCCAGGGCCTTCCTTCTAGCGCCAAAATATTGGTGTGGATTTTGGTCCATGAACCAACGTGTGCTATGCGCCTTTGAGTGGTTCTTCTTCAAAGGAAGCCAAAACCCAGATTTGATATAGGTGTAGTCCGTACAACCTTGAAAAAGGTTAAAGATAGACTTTTCACCAACTAGTAATGGGTGGTACCAGTGTAGTACCTACCAAATCTCCTCAGCAAAAAGGTGGTTAGTGATGCATTCAATAAAGTATTGAATAGAATAGTAAACTCGTAGTAAATTAACGAAGGTCAAAGCGACAAATAGGGTTTTGGAGATTTGTGGTGGCGTCCTTTTTTAGGTGATTATGGGACTATTTATAGTAGCTTTGTGGTTCCCTAAAAGTCAGGGTTGATGTCCACGTGTCCCTAAAAAGAAATAAAAAGGAGTCCCACCTACCCACTTGTATGGACATGAGTATGTGATTGGGCCAAGTGTCGACCCCTCTCTAGTTCATGCCCTCCTTATTCTTCCTCTTGGTCGAAACTACGCCGTTACGTTAGTGGTTGGCTATTTCTTGGTTCCTTATTGGTCTTTCATTAAGGATACTTCCCTGATCGGAGCATGGTATGACGTCCGACCAGGGTTGTTTTCTATGTTAATCAGCTTGGTCATGCCACAGCTGAGCATTTTCCCTCTTATCCTAGCTCGGTTCTTCTCTTGGGTGTAGCCAACACCTGGTCATGTCCCTTGATGGGCTTGTTTGGTTGATGGAACGTGATGTCATTTTGGGCGTTATTACAACGTGTCGTTTTTATCCTGACGTGCGTGTCGTTTGCTCATTGATGTGGGAAAATTACCCTCAACATTGTATAAGCTCCATATAAATATTTCACTATAATATGACAAATAATATAAGGTAAAATAAATAGTGTTGGCAACTCTGTTGTGGAAAAAAAGATGTAATCCACTTAATGAACAAGGAGTCCCCGCTCTACGATTTGTGACGCAAAATATATTCTATCAAATTTCATACATAAAAGACAGGCCTGGCCTCGATGGTTAAAAAGGATTTCCCAGTAATAACAACAAAATCGAATCCATTCATTTAGCTATCTCAATTTGCTACAAAAGTTTCCAATTTTAGTCTCAACTATGGTCTATTTGACTTTATAACCATGCAGGCGTGGGATGTCGGCCGGTGAGGGGTCACGTGTCTGAGACAGTGTCAACCGTGTAATAATATTGGATTGAGATATTGTCAAATTTCATACACTGTATTTTGACACTTTGTTCAAATTATACCTTGTGTTTTAGTTAGTATCAACATTGACCATTAGATTTGAAATCTATTATAAATTTATACCTGACACCAATTTAGAACAGTTAATTTACAAAGATGATTTAATATACTTATTCTCTGATCAGTTTTTATGTGATTTTTTTTCAATTTTATAAATGACATCTTTGTAAATTTACTACTCCAATTTAGTGTCGAGATAAAAATTTGCAACAAATTTCAAATCTAAAGACCAATGTTGATAATAACTAAAACAGAAGATATAAATCAAACAAATTGTCAAAATACAAAGTATAAAAATGATACTATCCCTGTATTAGATTCCAACTTTCCAAGCCACTCTTTTTGTGGACTTGCACTGGCTGATTAACCTGACCAAGGATTGCACTCCACTCTCAATAAGATGACAAACCCAAGTCAATCGCGGTTTGAAATGATATATTTTGTTTCAAACAAATCAAATATCAAACTAGATAGGTGGATCAAACTCGGTAAAAGCCTCGAGTAAGAAAGACTTGCACAACTGTCTCCACATCAAATAGCAGGTAAATTTCACAAAAACCAAACTAATCTATTTTGGAAATCGGAATACATTCCAAATCTAATAAATTAATATTCTTTTCTTGAGGTCATAAATATTAAAATTACAATGCACTAAGAAACGCGTTGTGTTTGCGTATATATATATAAGTTGTCAATCCGGTAGGTATTTTTTTTATTTACCTATGTGTAGGTATTTTTTTTTCTAGCCGTTAGATCATCATCTAACAATGATCTAACGACTAAAATGAGGTGCATGAAAAGACGTGCATCATTAATACTTTTTCTCTCCCCTACCTTTTAATATAAAAAAATGTGCAACAAAAATTTTCATTAGCCAAATTAATACCTATGCATAGGTAAAAAAAAAAAATACAATTGGTGCCCATATATATATATATATGGGTCTGGTTTAAATGGTTACAATAATATTTACCCATGGATGGTTACAATGGTTACAGCCGTTAGATCTATATCCTACGGTGGTGATTAGTTTGGTGGTTGGCCAAAAATATTTAATGCTGACCAAAAAAATTTAATGCTATCACTACTTTTTTAAGTACCCATCCATGGTCACAAAAAAATTATAACCATTGAGAAATCTTCCATATATATATATATCCTTCAAACCAGTAATGACTCGCCGTATCGTGTGTCAATGTGCTAAGATAAGGCCATGTTAATAATGCAAGTTACTCCAACTGGTTAAAAGGAAGCAATACTCTCTCTCTCTCTCTCTCTCTCTATCATCACACACAAAATATAAAAATAAATAAAAATTGAACAGTAGTAAATAGACCTGACTTCCTTCTAGAAATTTTTGGGGAAAAAAAAATTGATCCACTAGTGAGAATTCTAGTTCCACTTCCACATTATCAACTGGTCAGCGCTTTCACTCCATTTCCAGTGCTTTGGAACACAGTCCAAACTCCAATGTAGCTCCCCAAACAAATTTTGTACAGATCCTTACGGTAATCCAAAGACCATAGGTACAGAATTTTACAGTAGATACATTTCCCAGATCACAGTTCAACTAGAATATCTAATCTGGGGATTTGAAATGGTGAAACTTATAGAGCTTAAAGAGATCGAGAACAAACCATTCTTTCCAAGGAATGCAACATTATTGCAGATCAGGTAGGCATAAGCGGGCTTCTGTACAGCATACTGGGCACTCTATCCAATCTGATATGCAATGCAGTTTAAGAAACGCCGGCTGTGCATATAAACAGGGAAAGGATGAGAGGTGCGACAAACAAAATCAGCTAGCACTTGGTCTTCTTACCGGTATTAAGTACTCTGTGCAAATGGAACGCTTCGCCTTGGTCCCCATTTAAAGATCTTCTCTCCAAACAGCAAGCAGTCAGCTGTCTGAGTAGCCTCTCAAGGTAGGAATGCAAGAAACCTTGTGAATCTTTCAGATTGGGATTTGTTGACAAGATCATTGCATTGACTGTGTCTGCCACCACCTCACGCTGAGCCTCTTCAAGAAGATACCCAACTGAAGACTCCTGGGGCCGTTGATATGCCAACAAAGCAACACAATCCTACAAAACGAGGGTGTAAATGTTAATATAGTAAACCTATCCTGAAAGATGTAAGATCTTAATTTATTTTTTTCCAATCCGAAAGAACACCCTGATCTAATGTCGACATCCTTAATCAGACAAACAATCTAAATCTAAGTTGATAAAAGCAACTAAGTAAAGAAGAAAAGGTAATGCTTGCTAACCTTGACCAGATCCTCAAACCCAGGCAACTCAAAGAATTTTGCCAATTCCATCCTTCCATATTTTACAGCCTCCTCTAATGCTCCAACCTGCATACCAAATTTAACAGTCTCAAAAGCAGGCATATTTATAAATTCACCTCCAGGTTGAAAAGCAGACATACTTGTGAGGAAACAGATAAAACAGACTCTAAGAAAACATGCAGTTCCATACGTAATGCTACTATCATTAATTTAAGAGACTTCATCAACAGTTCCAAGGCCAGCATTGAGACACCTTCCTTTCACAAATTATATGCGGATAAAATGTACTTTACTCTTAACAGTGAATTTAAAGGTACATAACAAAACAGGGTAAAAATCATACCCGAACTAATTCAATAAACTTTTGACAGTGAAGCAGAAAGCAAATAGCTGACTTATCATCCTGCAAAAGCAAAAGTGAAAATCACACCCTCATAAAGTCAACCAATTTTGATAAGACCAATATATTACATTTTCACAAAATAAAGAGTGAATGTAACTGAAATTTAAGAAGAGGGTGTTTGGGGGAAAGGATAAGAAAATGCAAGATATGTTAAAACTGGGAATGTGATACAAAAATCTAATGACAACCGCAAGATAAGGAGTCAGAATTACTGAAAGAGCATATATATGCATGTGCAGAATGACCAGACTACGAGAACCTAATCAGAGTTAAGTTTAACATCCAATAAAAAAATATCTTCTGATGTTTCTTTACTCAAAAGAGGAAGGGAGGGGATGAGGGAGGGGAATTGGGGATCATACACAAATGACCTATGAGACTCTATATTTTAAGCAGAATTAGATGAGCTAGAAGTATGGATATAGGCTCTAAAAACATAGAAGTTTCACCGTGTACTGACACATTACCATAAAAAAGTAAAATAAATCACAGAAGAATTTTAATAGTATACCTGAACAATCTGGGGATACCATTCACGAAGTTTTCCAAGTGCAGCATCAATATCCCCATTCCTAATTAGCTTCATTTTCAAACAAGCACATCCAAACAGTATTATATTAGCAAACCAATATAACTTTGTAACAGAATAAAAGCCGCAAGATGGAAGGTAATCTAAAGAATAATTATCAAGTCCAAGAATATTCATATGGAAAAAATGATCTTGTGATTGTTCCAAAACTAAAACAATGAAAACTTCAGGAGAAGCCACTTAAAGAAATATATCCCTTACCACATCAAAACCTTACAAAATTAATTTAGAAAAAGTTCGGGAATGCAATTAAGTCAAACAATTCTAGTAAGGACCAATTCTCAACAAACACATACACACGAGACCAACAAAACGAGCTGCAAGTTGCAAAACTAAGGACCAATTCTCAACAAACACATACACACACCAACAAAACGAGCTGCAAGTTGCAAGTTTTGTATAGTTTGCTATACGAGACACGAGACCAACAAAACGAGCTGCAAATTGAAAGTTTTGTATAGTTTGCTATACAAGAAAAGCCACTAATAGGCTCCAACTGCTGAACACAATAGAGCTCGACTATAATTACCATGCCTTTTAACTATTCAATCACAACCACTTTTCAGCCACTAAAGATTGCAGACAAAATCCATCATGAAGTTACATACCTGTCGCAGAATCTTTCTCTGACTCAATGCATACAAAATATCATGCTCATCAAACCCATTTTCCTGAGCTATGTATATAGGGGGAACAGTGCTTTTAGTTGCCATGTCAAACGAATGGAGTGTGTCTTCATAGCCATAATGGAGTAAGTATGAGCGAACAATTCTGGTTAGCAAAAATGCAAAGATGAATAATTTAAGAAAAGTTCAAGAGATCACTAATATCAACACCTATCTAACTTAAACATGGTGGATTATCATTTCCCACACCAAATTTAGGAATAAACCTTAGGTAGAAAAATGACATAATGGATATGAGCCTACAATTCTGGTTAGCTAAAATGCAAAGATGAATAATTTAAGAAAAGTTCAAGAGATCACTAATATCAACACCTATCTAACTTAAACATGGTGGATTATCATTTCCCACACCAAACTTAGGAATAAACTATAGTTAGAAAGATGACGTAATGGATATGTGCCTCACTTTAACAGTGAAATCCTAACATTGTGACAATGTAGTACCACTAAAAGTCTAAAACCAAAGCAAAATGTATTGATTAATTGATATTCAAAACTAGTGTGAACTTACCCATGACTGACATTTGTCGGTAAAGACATTTTCTCGATAGTCATTTGTAGCTTCATCCTCTCTTGTACTTCAAACTCCTAATCAGATGATACAGCCATTATCAATGTGAAAAAGAAAACATGATATACAAACATTGTACAATCACATATGTATATTTGTTTCAATTGACAATTCCTCATGACTCTGAACTAGGTTAGAAGTAAGAACAAGACAACAAGAAAATTGCCAATCAGCATCTATAGAAAAAATGTCATTTTACTAGAGGCAATTTCTCAGAGTGGTAACTTGGCCCTTCTTTTATTGCCCTCTATTCGTTAGTTGTGTAGTCTATAGGGAAACTTATATAAATGGAGCAGAGAAAGTATTTCTCGCCTTAACATCAAATGCAAAAGGTTTCTGTCCAAAGTTGACATGGACCCTGCAAAAAATAAATAAAGAAATAATCACTTATTCAGAAAATCAGACCACTGGCACTAGCAATCTAATTATGATTAAATAACATCACATTTAAGAATGATGTGAAAATTAAGTATCAGGGCAAGTAGCAAGTGTACTTCAAAAAGAGGAGAGAGAGAGAGAGAGAACAAAGGCTCGAGAATTACGAATCAACCATAATTACAACACATGGAAGATCAAATATGACCAAGCAGAAAAAAAGTTCGTTAAAAAGTTAACCTAAACCACAATCATGGAAAGGAAATCGCCATAATTATCTCTAAGAAGAAAACAAGTGGAATTTAAATTAAGCACACTAATACTAAAAACTTGCATTCGTGAACTTGGATTTATACACAACCTATTGCTTTTCAAGGCAGGTGAAGCTTATCTATTTGAAAAAGATAAACATACTCTTCATTTTGGCTGTGAACCGCAATGGTAGGAAATAATGGAACCTTCATTTCCTTGTAAGCTGTCCCTACTACCGCCCCATTTTTACTGGCATCAACAGGAAAGAGAAAGCAATGGAGAACCTTTTTTAATAAAGGAAGGAATAGCATAAAACAAACAGAACTGTAAATTCATCCAATATCAAATTCAACAAATATGAACTCTGTCCCAGAACAAATTTCCAACAAAAAAATAAAAAAAACAAAACAAAAACAAAAACAAAACCAACTTACGTAAAAAAGAATTCCTGTGAAGCATAGTTAATACCACCCCCAACTATATCACCAGATGTGTAGGTTGGGCCAAAAGTTTCTCCCTTTCCCTGTCCACGATAAAGCAATCCATCATCCCCATGATAACCACAGCTGTTTGCCTCCCATCTGCCTCATAGGCAAAAAAATATTTATCAAAAGGTGAATTACCACCAATATGAACAAGGAAATTTCTTTTTTCAATTGATTAAGGTTATCTCATCAATATGGCGGGGCTGAAGTCCAATTCTAGGTTTTGCATTTTTTCTTCGATTTGCTTAATTTAACAGTCTATTTGTTGCATTAGCTTTGTAGTTAATTTCGTAAGTTTGCGTCTTGTGTAATGTACTTCTAAGTTTTATCTGGTTGAATAATATTATAAACCTTTCATCGTCTTCCCTCCCTGACTTTCCAAGATTGAAGATGCTAAATATTGACAACCAAAAAGAACATTAACAGAAATCCGATGTTGCATGACGAAACCTATAAAACACTTGCTCGCCAAGTTATAGGTTAACAAGTCCCTTATATTTCAGCAAGCAAACAGATCACAACGGAATCCATTCCACACACACCAAGAATAATCATAAATAAAATTATAAAATTATAAATCTAGATGCTAGTAATAAATCCTACCAGATTGAATTTATCAAACAAAACCAAGACCTACGCATTGGTAATCTCTGTTGTTGAATATGCACAAAATCATTTTCCCAGTAAGTTTCTTTTCATCTTCTCCATTGTCTCCCAAAAGAAACAAACTGAGAAATCCATAGCAAATGCACAGTCTTCCTTCCTCTTACTCACTCCTCTTTCTTTCTTTTTTTTTTTTTTTTGTTTTTTATTTTCACTTCATTTTCCCGGCAATCAATCAGAACCGAACGAAATCAACAAACAAACAAACAAACAAACCAACAATCAACCAGAGCGAAAGAGAAGAGAAGAGTCTCACCCAGGCTGCCTCCGCATCTTGAAGTTCTCGCTGGTGAAACCAATGGCGATTTGGCCCTTAGCCCCAGCGTCCTTGACAAAAATCTCGAAGTAGTAGACAATTCGCTTCACCGGAGCCGGCCTGTTGGCCTGAACAACGCCGACGTCGTGGCCGTGAAGATTGACATTGGTGTACTTCACCGAGAGCTTATCGGGGGAGACGACAAGGAATCCACCGGAGCTGTTGATAGTGTTGAGCTCGGTGGGCGCCTCTTCGTCCTCGTCCATGTCGCACGGACCTCGAGCTGAGCTCAGCCGAGATCGCTCCAAGAAGTATCGACCGAGATCTTCACCATTATTGGTGGTGGTGGTGGTGGCGGCGGTGATGGTGGTGTCGTTCGTAGCTGCGCTCATCGTCTTCGGCACCAAACCCTAAACAAACAATTGAATAGGCAGCATTTATTTTGCAGTTGTGATTGGGAATTTGAAATCAGAGCTCAACCCTATCAAGTTATCGGATTTGGAAAAATAAGATCGGGTGGTTTCAACATAGGTCAGAGAAATGGGAAAGGAATTCCGTCAAGCTAAAGAAAACATCACGTGTGTTTACTGTTTAACTGTGTATTACTGATTCCAACCCCAATTCTTTTTTCTTTTTTCTTTTTTCTTTTTTTTTTTAAGGATAACTCATAACTTAAAAAATACACAACTTTAATGTGTTTGAAAAAAAAAAAAAAAAAAAAAAACGTGTTCATTTATATCAAATTAAATCTTGTTTCTCAATTGAAACTTGAAATTGTTACAAAATTTACTTTTTTCTTTAAACTCATAAAAATGGAAAAAAATTGACATATTTTGTTAGTGAAAATAATAATTATGCAAAGTTAAATTATTCAAAACAATTAAAATAAAAATTAAAAAAAGATAAAAAATTAAAAAAAATTCTCTCTTTTTTTTTCTAATTTAGATTATTTCAATCATTTAAACTATTTTAATATTCAATAATTCTTTTTTATTTATGTTTTAAGAGTTTTTCTACAATATCAAGTTTCAATTTTAATCATATTTGCGGGTGCATAGTAGTCTATCATAAACAATGCGATTATTGTAATAATGATCATTTTGTCACAAATTGTTCGATTTTCAATGGAAATGAGTTATTTTATACTTTGATAACTATGACCAAAAACGAGATTTTGAATTTTTAATTTACATAGTGGACTTCTTTGAATCAAAAAAAAAAAAAAAAAAAACTTACATAATGGACTCCTAAGAATTATGCAATCATTGCCGCAATAATCTTTTTGTATAATTTATTAAATTTTTAGTAGAAATTAGTCATATATAAAGCACATAGTCGTTTGGTAATTATGCTGTGAGCAGGACTCTAACTCCCAAAACTAAACAATGTCCAATCATATATTTTGTAGTATAAGACTATTTCCTGTTAAAAATTAACAGTTTATGATAAAAAGATTATTGATGTAATAATTACATAATATAGAATAATTCACCGTGTAGGTTGAAATTTCAAGAGGCAATGTGGTATAACGAATAGTTTGGACCGTTACTATAATTAACCTTTTAAACTTATTATCAATAGGATGCTATTTAAAAAATTTTTTAAAAAAATTTATTCACTTTATAGAGGCCTGAAACCACAAAAAAAAATAATTATGAATTCATCAATTGAGTTTGCTAATGAAAATAATAATAAAGGAAAGAGTTTGGTGAGTAATAATAAAAATAAAAAATTGTATTATCCATACTTAATTTAACAAAATTTGTGTCATAAATATGTAGATAACACATTAATGGATGAGATTTATCACTTCCAATCTCATTCTCGTTACGAGTATGCCTATTAAGATTAGTAAATATGGTGTAAGAGAACTTATAATCAAACAAACTCATACATTTAAAAAAAAAAAAAAAGAAAAAAAGTGAAATGTAATACTAGATATATTCATTTTTGGGTTTTTGGCATGATTAGTCCTTGAATTTTTTGATGATTTGTAATGTATCCCATGAACTTTTTTTTTGACAATTAGGACCCTGAATTTAGGATTTTTGATATGATTAGTCCCTGAATTTTTCGTTGATTTGCAATGTATCCCCTGAACTTTTTTTTTGGCAATTAGATCCCTGAATTTAGGATTTTTTGTATAATTAGCCCCTGAATTTTTCGCTGATTTGCAATATATCCCCTGAGTTATGTGCAAATTTTTTAAGAGCACAATGGTTATCTCACTTCATTTAGAGACAAAAATAACAAATGGGAGTTTGGAGAGGAAAAAATAGTTTTGAAATTCAAATTTTTAAACAATTAAAGAATAAATTACAAATCAACGAAAAATTCAGGGGCCAATCATGCCAAAAACCCTAAATTCAGGGTCCTAATTACCAAAAAAAAGTTCAGGGGATATATTGCAAAAAATTCTAAATTCAGGGTCCTAATTGTCAAAAAAAAAGTTCAGAGGATACATTGCAAATCATCGAAAAATTCAGAGACTAATCATGCCAAAAACCCTTCATTTTTTATACAAAAAGCTTCCATCAAATATGTAGTTTGATTTCTAATAATACATTATTTCAAATGAGATTATAATATTTTTATCATTAGGTGGATGAAAATCACGCTTTATCATTTTTTTAAGGACAAATTGTATTTTTCCCCTACGAACTATTGCCTATATATAGTTTTGCCCCTTAAACTACTTGTCTTTGTAAGAATCCTCCTGAACTATTAGATTGTGGGAAAATTACCCTTCTATTAACTTTCGTGACAGAATGGTAACGTGTCTTCCTATTTAGGGTTTTCTGGAGGGTAATAAGGTAATTGTAGTAATTAAGTCTTTATTTTTTCTCTTTTTTTAGGACTAAAGAATTATTCACTTTCTCTAATTTATTAAGTTTCCAAATTTTAATCCAATTCTCCTAAACCCGTACCAAATGCATTCTACATCAAAAAAAACAAAAAAACAAAAAGAATGTCCTCAGGTCACATTCTTCTCCATTGACATCCTTTATTGAAGATGCATTCTAAAAGTGAAATGGAATTTGAGCGACCTTCTTATGATATGTATATATATATATTTTAATATAAACTAAGCTTAGATTCTTAAATTCATGCTCTTAGGGAGTTTGATGTTATAAATTGAGAGTGTATTGAAAATTATTAAATTCATGCTTTTAGGGAGTTTGTCTCACAATAACAAGTTGGCCTGTTCTATTCAAACTCTTCTTCATTGCTTTTTCGGCTACTAATTTCTCTACTATATTTGCTTGCTGATGAATTTCTCATGCTGCTAGAGGATGACATCAAGCTAGTTTAATGGAGATTGGGGGCTGGTTTTGTTTTGGAGAAGAAGACAACAGTGTGGGAGGAAAAATAGAGGAATTCGGTGCCTAATCTAAGAGTATATAGGTGAAAGCATTGAATCTGAGAATAAAAATTTCAACTACCCTTGTTTAGGGGTGGTACGTCATAGTTCTGACTGAGTTATGGATGGAAATATAATAGAAAGAGAATTTTTTCTACAATCAAATATAATTCAGGGGGTAACTCTTGCAAAGACAAATAGTTTAGGGACAAAACTATGCATAAGAATAATTCAGGGGACAAAGATATAATTTGGCCTTTTTTTTATATAGGAAATCATAACACAGCATCCTGTAAGTTTATTTTTGTTTGTGAATTATGAGTGTTGCTCTTATTATTCAAATGTGGAGGGAATGGTGGAGAATTCGAGCAATGTCAAGTTATTGCTTCACCAAACAAGGACAGACTTAATTAACAATTTGATTTTAATTTCAAAAGTAATTTCTCAAAACATACAATGGATGTTTATTTTTAGGATATTTACATTTTTATACACTGTATTTTGGCCATTCATTCAATTTATATATTTAATTTTGATTATTATCAATATTAACTTCTAGATTTAAAAATTATTACAAATTCATACCTTTTGTTAGTCAAAGACTAATTTAGACCAATAATTGACTAGAATATTCCTTTTGAATATAAATTTATATTTAAAAATTGAAACTAAAATAAACTAAAAATTGTTCTTTTTTTATTCAGAAAACTAAAAACTAGTTAAAACATAAATTAAAATAGCGGTTTTCTCTCCTCTCCCCCTTCATCTTCTTCCCTTCCTCTCTCTCGAAAACCAGGTGAAAAAATTGCATTATTCTCTAATGGCAGTTAATGCCCCAAAGCCTTGAATTTTAATTCTTGCTTCAATAGCTCATGTAAACCCTTAGATCGCCACCTCTTCATTGTTCTGCTTTTAAATCTGAAATGTTCCTTGTCCAGTTCCCTCTTTGGAACAATTGATTATAGATGTTCTTTCCTTTTCGGATCATCCACGTCGTCGGACATAAGTTAGAGATTTCATCTTAACCGAGCTTCTTACAAGTTTTGTCCAAGCCTTTGGGTAGTTATATATAGTAGGTATTTTTTTTTTTAATTTATCCACAGTTATTATTTTGCCAATTCAAAATCATCGAATACGTTTTTTCATAATAAAAAATAGAGAAAGAAAAAGCATTAAATAATGAGTATTTTTTTTCCAACTACTCAAATTATAGTAGTCATTAGATAATGATCCAACGACTAAAAAAAATACTTATTAGATTAGGAACCTATATACATATATAATTTTCTTTTATAAATCGTATATACATATATTAAATATGTACATGAAACTTGTTTCCTTGGGCAGGATTACACAGAAAGCAAGTAATTAGAGGCTCAAGGGCATGAAGTTAGGTGAATAATCCTTTTTTATTTGGGATTTTTTTTTTTAAGTTTGAAGAATACACAGTTGGGGGTTTTGTTTAGTGCACTATTAGAAGAAGGATGAACTGGAAAAAGAATACCCTAAAATTTGAGTGTTCTGCAATTTAAATCCTGAAGTTTGGACTCTACAAAATAATACCCTAAAATTAAGAATTTCTGAAAATTAATACCCTGAATTGACTTTTTGGTCAATTTTAATAACCAAAAAAAAAAATAATATCTTCTATTAAAACTGGATTAGTCCTTATTATTTTCCTTAATTTTGAGGATATTATTGTCTTTTGCCCATTAAAGTTATTCAAAAAGTCAACTTAGGGTATTAACTTTTAGAAATTCTTAATCTTAGGGTATTATTTTGTAGAATCTAAACTTCAGATTTTAAATTGTAGAATATCCAAACATCAGGATATTTTCTTTTAAGTTTACCATTAGAAGACTTTGATGTAGGTTTTACTTAATTTTCTCTAAAAAGAAAAAAGTTTGTTTTTAGTTTAAATTTTAGTTTGCCCCTTAAAAAAAATAAATTTAAATTTAAATTCAAAAGAGGTATTCTAGTCAATTATTGGTCAAAATTAGGCTTTGACTGAGAAAAGGTATGAATTTGCAATAATTTTTAAATATGAAAGTTAATGTTGGTAATAACCAAAACTAAAAATATAAATCCAACAAATGACCAAAAATATAGGGTATAAAAATGTAAATATCCCATACTTTCTAAAATTTCATTAACACATACAAGTGCCTAGGTAAGCACCTTAGGATCTTTTTTTTTTTTTTAAGTCAGAGAGAATGAAATATTTTCAACTTAATAAAGCATTTTTTTTTTACTTTTGTACACAACAATTTTGAGAACAATTGAAGATAAACGAAAAAGGAAAATAAAAATTAATTTAGGTCTCATTTGGTTTATCTATTTGAATAAGTGTACTTAAATAGAAATTGTAGAATGATTATAATTGGAATAAGAAGTGAAACAAAGTGGAATGAGTTGAAATTAAAATGAGAGATATTAGAATAGACCATTCAAAAATACCTCATAGACTATTCTCCAAGACACAAAAAACTCATTCCAATGGTTGATATGACTGATGGACCATTTGAATGGAAAAACTAGAATTATTGAAACAAACACCCATTCTAATAAGTTTTTCATTTAAATAGAATGAAATAGATGAAACAAACGAGATTTTAATCATGAAACGAAGTATAACAGGGTTTAATAACAAAGAACTCTCATCCATGTTTTGGTACATAAATTCAAATGCACTCAAAAGAAACATGTGTTGCGACAGCATTATCTTCCAGCACTGTTACACAAAAGAAAGACTTCTAGCATATGCTTATCAATGACACAATGAGGTCATGTATTCACTCCTTTATTCTTGGTGGCTAATCTCTTTCGCTTACCTAAACTAGCCAATCAAAGAAAAACGACAATTATTATTAGTGTATTTAAATATTAGGTAGTAGCCAAACATCTCTATATATTTGGATTTCAGAATACGACATTAACTATGACTGAATTTTGTTAAACCAGAATATCATCTCTATTTTGATTGGAACGGTTCCATTGAGTGCTTTGAGTCATATGCATGCAAAAAATATACGTACTGATAAGACGCATATAACATAAAAGCAATGCAGACAAAGTGTTTGATGTTAGGTCCAACTCCAATCCATAAATTTATAGGCGAAATGACTGAAAAATAAAAGGCCAAAAGGGCCATATTACTGAAATGGGCACATCCATATATGCTCTCTCTTAATTTTTAATGGTAGTAACATAGCTGAGGAGCATGGCAACGACATCTGGTGAGACTCGCGAGGCTGATTCCTTCAAGCTTTCGATCTTCCCCTCCGTTTCCTCTTCAAGCCGTTTGGCAATGGATTCAGAGCTCGTCTAAATCCAGAATTTGGAGAAAGAAGGTTACAGTTTTGGATTAATAACAATGGTCATGATCAAACACTTGATTATTAGTTATTGTACCTCGGACTTTCTAGTTTGGTGTTCAGCTTCCAAGTTTGAGCGGTAAAGTGTCATTTCCTTCTCGGCTTCGTCTTTTGCTTGCTTTAACCGAGTTGTCCTCACTAAAAAAAACACGTGGAGACCAAAGAGAAGAAATTAATGTTACGAAACATGAAATCATGAATGGCAGCTATACAAATGTATTAAACTCTATAGAAAACAAATAAATTAATAAATTTTTAAAGAGAGACGGTGTCTACAGTTTCTGGCGCTAGAGATAATATGCTGAGCCTCTTGCTCTGCTGTTAGCAGCATCTGAATGCCTTGTCCTGATCTAAAAGAATCCATGGCAACTATACAGAAAAAAAAAAAAAAAAAAAGAAGTCACGGTCACGAAAATTACGATTAACATGATGATAAATTTATAATGTCAGATCATAACTGAAACAATTCTAAAGAAATTAAGAATGTTAAAATCCTATATATTCGGTTATGAGCAAAATGATCAGTTTGCATATTTTTTTTAATGAGGTAGAAGATTAATAAACAGATTCGAATAATCTAAATTGATTTTCTTTTTGTGACACATGGTGTGTCTAAAAAAATTTCGATTACTAACTCGTTTTCTTGAAAGAAGTATAGATCCTAAGTATTAATAACTATACACCATCAATGGGCAATAATATTAACAAAAGATATTTGGAATTACAGACCTAAAACGTATGAGATTTGTGAGACATATAGAACCTGATGATGAAAGGATTTTGCAGAAAAATAAATTCCTTTGAAACGCTTCGGAATGAGGAACAATAACGACCACAAGTTTGAGAAAATAGCTTAGAAAATGAAGAGAGATCTATACTTAAAAAAACAATAAAAAAATAAAAAATAAAATAAAAAGAAGAAGAGAGACATTCGCGGGCATTAGTTTTGGCACTTTGGTCAAGTCAAAAAGCTTTGAGCAATGCTACCAGATTTTATATACGGGTAAGATCCGCTTGATCAATGCTACCAGAATTTATATACGTGTTCCGCTTGACCAATGCTATCAGAATTTATATACGTAAAGCCATTCAAAAAAAAAAAAAAAAGAAGAATTTATATACGTGTAAGATCGCTATTCAAAGCAGGAAAGTTTTCGTTTGTTTTATTTATTTATTTTAAGTACATAAATGTTTGGGAAAATACCAAATTTCCACTGATTTTGTCAAATTTTAATCTGAAAATAACAAAGTATCCCTAGTCGAATTTCTATTAAATTCAAAACCAAACAACCTGGAAAAAAAAAAAACAAATTTTCAAAAATTTAAAAAAAAAAATGGTGCTTGAGTATAATATTAAGAGGATAGTTTGAAAATTTTGACTGTGGATTAACCTCATTCAACCACATAATTTTGACAAAATATATTGGTAAAGTAAAATGATACATTTTGTATGTCTAAACAGATGGTAGATACTGATATTTTACGACATAGGATATTTGCTATTTTCCGTATACATACGTAATTCGTGCTTAAAATTATTTATTGCATTCTGCTACTATACGGTATACCGCTAATTAAGAAATCAGTCGCCATAAGTCCTTGGTTGACTTGCATGACTATAAGCGTTCACGAATGTTCTCCAATTTATTTTCATTTTATACATCCTTCTGGGAAGTGTCTTTTTTTTTTTCTTTTTTTTTTTTCCATTTTTTCAAACCAACCATGTAAAGTCAATACCATATATTATACTGATTTGTCCATAGTATACAGAGGGCACATAACACAACAGAGAAATTAAGACACCAAAGTCTCAATTATTACACATTATAATTACCACACACATAATGTATATTTATTCTGCAGCAAATCCTTCTTATTATCTATAGAACAAGGGATCCATATATATATATATATATATATATATATAGTGATCCGAGCAGTAGTTTAAGCACAGTACTGTGAAGTTCCATCGGAGAAGTAAAGGGTGCAGCCTTGTGGAGCTAAGCAGCAGTTGCAACTGGGGTTAAGCCTTTCATCGGAAGACCCGCATGTCATATACTCCGCGCCCAAGCATAACTGTGGGCAAACTTTGCCTGCAACATTTTCCGGCTGGAGTGCCACCAGAGTTGCTGCTGTACATTAACATTATAAGATATTAAAAAAAAAAAAACGTAGCAAATATATAGAAAATTAATAATAAATAAAACGTAGCAAATATAAAGAAAAATCACACTAAAAAGAGACAAAATTATTATTTTTAATTTTGTTTTATCCCTTTTGAAATGAAACCAATAAATATGCTTTTTTTTTCTTTTTTTTTTTTCCGGCTGAGACATTCTGAATGACTCATTGCCTCCCATCAAGGATGTTATTGTGCAAGACAACTTTGGGGTTCATAGTTAAATCATAATGACAATGATATGTATCGTAGTTTTGTCAAAATTTACATTGAAGGTGAACATGTTTTATCACAATTAGTTGGAAAATTAAGAAAAAGCATGATTTGCTGGCACAAACATATCTCTAAAAAGGAAATGAAGATTTAAAAAAAAAAAATTTTGAAAGTGACTAGGAGAACTTTTGAATTATTAGACCATACCAATCACAAGGAGAGGAAGAATGACACTCAGTTTGTTGGTTGCGGCCATGGTTTTTTCCTTACCGCTGATATTGAGGGGTTAAAGTCCGATATATATATATATATATAGTAGTCCGAGAACAATAAAATTAATATATACATGAAGAAATTTGGGGCATTTAACTCTTAATTAATTTTTGTTGCGTAACATGTGAAATAGTCTATAGAGATTATCACAATCTCATTATGTAGTTTTATTTTATGCCCCACATATGATTCAATTTATTTATGATTATAATTCAAAGTCAACTTTCAGATTTTAAATTGTTCAATGAACTAAAAAGTATCAAGTTGACATAGTCACATGCGTCATGGATTAATGCCTAATATTTGTGTTATAAAACGCACATACATATTATTGATTCTATTAAAAAAAAAAACAATATTAATATAAATTCTAAAGTAAAATTAGATCTAATCATATACACACAAGAATATAAAGAATACAATAATAGTTCAGTTATGAAATATAGCTACGTTTACACGAGATTACTAGCAAGCATTCTACTAAGAAAGAAAATAATTTATACTTACAGTATTTTGAAATCTTATAAGTACATACTCTATATTTTCACTGTACTAGAAACTACAAGAGCCTGAGTTTTATAGCTGCCCATAACGCACCATATATATAGAATAATAGGAATCCACGAGCTAGCTAGAGTTTTACAATCAAATAGAACTAGTAAGTAGAAAATATTTGATTGGCCATTTATCTAGATTCTTAGATAAATATACAATGAATATTATCCTACCTTGCTTTAAAGTTATGTCCAACGCGTCTCCTTAAAAGCGAGTAATATCTAGTATCATAACTATATAAAACTCTATGAATTAACAACCACACAATAATTTTCTCTCTTGGATGTTGAATTCAATTCCATAGTTTCTTTCTTTCTTTATGTCATGAATTACTCTATGCTGCCTTGGAAGATCGATTTGCACCATCCCTCATCTAAGATTGTCCTCACTTTAACTCAGCACTTGATAGCTACCTCTTGAGTCAAACACTCTCAACGAATCTTTTGTAACCAATTTCACCCTTCTTTGAATTTTCTCTGCAGCCCAAGCCTCTTCCATCATTATAGTCACTACTACAAAACAGGGTAAAGCCGTCACTATATTCTACGTCGATTTATTATATCAGTGCGACGTAGAAAATAACTAGTCTTTAACGTCGTTGGAAAAACAACATAGCAGTATGCGTCGCATAAAAAGCGACAAGATACCCTAGAAATGCGACGTCGTACGTCGCTGTTTGACGTTGCTTTTTAAGTGACAGGAAACGCGACATACAACGTCGCGTTTCCAGCACGTAAAATAATTTTCATGTCGCTTTTTGAGCGACAGAAAATAAACAGTACGACATCACTGCAAAAGCGACGTTGTACCTAAATGACGTCGCTTAAAACGCGACGTCGTTTGGTTTGTTCAAAAATAGGGTTTTGATGCAGAACTCGATCCTCTTTTTCACGACATTTCCCCGACTCCAACCCCTTGCCGCTGCTCCTCTTCGCCACTCCTCCATTTTTTCCGGCCATTTGAGGTAAGTTTAGCTTTATTATGTCAATTTTTTCCCTAGAATTCGTATATAATTGCATTAGGCTTTGTTTCTATCTAATTATTTCATGTTTTAGTTTAGATTTTTATATTTCTCTAATGCCCAAGCTATAGTCACCGCTTCTCATTGTTATCCCTCCATTTTTTCTGGCCACTTGATGTAATTTTAATAATTTAAGTCATTTTTTTCGTTAGAATTCATATATAATTGCATTAGGCTTTGTTTTTATCCGAATTTTATCTAATAATTTTATTTTTAGTTTAGATTTTTACACTTAGCCATTTTGAACAATTTTCTTATATAGCCATTTGAATGTAGTTAAGAAACATTAGGATTCTTAATTACTCTTAAATGTATCTAATTCATTAGTTATTAGATTAAAATTATAGCTTGATAATTTATTTAATTTTTTATGTATTTTATAATTTCGGGTTTTAGTAATTGTTATTGTATTATTATGAATTTTTTACTCTGATATATATATATATATATATATATATATATATATATATATATATATATATATATATATATATATATATATATATGTTTTAGAGGTTTGGTATTGATCACAAGAGAAAAGAGTTGTGATTTATACAAATTTTGGTAATTATATGAGATAATTTTTCTCTAATTGTTCTCATAATTTATATTTACTAATATTTTTATTGTAGTAATGATTGGTTTAATTGTTTGATATATTTATATTCTCTTGTTATTTTAATTCAAGATTAGTGTTAATCATTACATGAAGATTAGTATTGATTATTAGTTTAACCTTGGTCTAGAAGCTTTTAATCATTTGAGGTATGTTCTCTAACTAATTTTCTTAATCACAATAAGATATGTATATTTGTTTATTTTATATTTTAGAAAATCTTATGTAGAGGAGTTTAGGTTCTGGGAAATTGTGTGCTATGGTGATATAAGGATGAAATTATTGTGTGTGATTTGTTGTATTGATTTTTTATTGTGAATTAAAACTTTCGTAGGATTTATAAATAGGGGAGACTTTGCCCAATTTTTATCAAGTTTTTAATAGATGTAGATTTAGAAATTAATTAATCGTAATTAGCTTTAATTTATGTTTATTTTTTCATTTTTCTTAGTTTGATTAGAATGGATAAAACTTGGATATTGGCCGATAGATTATCAATTGAGTATAGAAATGGAGTTGAGATCTTTCTGGAGTTTATTATAGAGAATGCAAAAGATCCTAATGCCATCATGTGCCCTTGTGTTAAGTGTGAAAATTTAAATAAGTTGAGTGTTAAGAAGATAAAAGAACACTTATTTTTTAATGGATTTGATCAAAGTTATAAGCAATAGATTTGGTATGGTGAAGAGTTTGAAAGGCCCCCGTTTTCATCAGGTTAAAGTTTTAGAGAGGATTATGACTTAGATATTGAGGATGATCTTTTCGATATGATTGATGATGCATAATATGAAGCAAATATAGATCCTACAAAGTTTAAGGAGCTGCTTATTGATGCTGAAAAATCGATATATCCGAATTGTACAAGATTCACAAAATTATCTACTCTGTTTAGATTGTATAATATAAAAGCAAGACATGGATGGAGCGATAAAAGTTTTTCAGACTTACTTGCTTTACTAGGGGAGTTGTTGCCAAAAGACAATGAGATGCCACATTCATTTTATGAAGCCAAGAAAACTTTATGTTCTTTGGGCATGCAATATGAGAAAATGCATGCTTGCCCAAATGATTGCATATTATATTAGAAGAAATTTAAGGATGCAATTTCTTGTCCAGTATGTGGTGAGTCACGATGACAGCATAAAAAGAACTCTAAAGAGGTTAGGGATAGAATTCCTGCAAAAGTATTATGGTATATTTCTCCAATTCTCCGATTTATCCGTCTATTCCGAAATCGTGAGCATGCTAAAGATTTAACGTGGTATACGAATGAGATAATAGAAGATAGTAAATTTCGATATCCAGCTGATTCACTGGCTTGGAGGATAATAGATTACAAATAGCCTATTTTTGGAAATGATCCAAGAAATCTTCGTCTTGGCCTCTCTGCTGATAGAATTAATCCTTTCACTTCTCTTAGTAGTAAGTATAGTTGTTGGTCTATAATGCTTGTCATATATAATCTTGCTCCTTAGCTGTGTATGAAAAGAAAGTTTACACTTCTTACAATGTTAATATCAGGACCTAGGCAACCTGGTAATGATACTGACGTGTACTTAGCCCCATTGGTTGATGATTTGAACACGTTGTGGAATGATAGTGTTAAAGCTTATGATGCCTATAAAGAAGAAGAATTTACTCTTAAGGCTGTGTTGTCGTGGACTATTAATGACTTTTCTGCATATAGAAATTTATCAGGGTATTCTGTTAAAAGATATAAAGCTTGCCCTATTTGTAAGGAGAATACAAATTGTCAGTTCTTAATACATACTAGAAAAGTTGTATATATGGGTCATAGGAGTTTTTTACCTAGCAAACATGCATATAGAACTTGGAAAAAAAGCTTTTAATGGTTCCCAAGACTTTGAGATGGCACCACAACCTTTGACTTGGGGAGAGATATTGGAAAAAGTTTCAAAACTTGAATTTAGATTGGGAAAAGTAAAAATAGCTGCAAATAATAAAAAAAGAAAACAACGTAGTAAAGTGAAGGTTGTGAAAACACCTAAGGGTTGCTGGAAGAAAAAATCAATATTTTTTGAATTGGAATATCGGCAATATTTACTTATGAGACATAACTTAGATGTCATGCATATTGAAAAGAATGTATGTGATAGTATAATTGGTACTTTATTAAACATTCATAGAAAGAATAAGGATGGGATTAGCACTCGCGTGGACTTTGTTGATATAGATATTCATAATGAGTTAGCTCCCAAGATTGGTGATAAACGAATATATCTACCATTAGCTTGTTATACACTGAATAAAGAAGCAAAACGTCAGTTATATCAGTCTTTATTTGAGATGAAGCTTCTCGACGGCTACTCTTCTAATATAAGATCTTTAGCGGATATGGACAATATGAAAATAATTGGACTTAAATCTCATGATTGTCATACGCTAATGCAACATTTATTGCCTATTGCAATTCGGTCAATACTACCGAAGAATATTCGATATGCGATCACGAGATAATGTTTGTTCTTTAATTCTATATGTTGGAAGGTGATTAATGTATCTAAGCTGGATGAATTACAACGAGATGTTGTTGTAACTTTGTGTATATTTGAACAATATTTTCCTCCAGCATTTTTTGATATAATGATACGTCTTATTGTCCATTTAGTGAGAGAAGTTAAATTATGTGGTCCTGTTCTTTTCCGATGGATGTATCTATTTGAGAGAAAGATGAAGATTTTTAAAGGTTATGTAAGAAATCAAAGTCGGTCAGAAGCATGCATTATAGAATGTTATATTGTGGAAGAAACTATTGGATTTTGTTCAGAATACTTGTCGGAAGTAGTAGCAATCGGACTTCCTTATGTTGCCCAAAATATGAATGCTAACAGAGGTATAAGTGGTGGTTGTTGGAATAATGTCCTATAAAGCAGTTTATTATTTAGACATTATAAACAATAATTATTGGATTATTTATTATCTATTTGTTATTAATAAATTCCATGTTATGAAATTCTATTTCATTAATGTCCCATTAATATACATGTGATGTGTATGTTTATTTTATGCAAACATCTAAAAGATTCCAAGACATGAAATGAGTAATAAAGAATTATTCGTATGAAGAGTTCATATGTGGGAGACATTATATTCTTTATTTCATTATGTCTAAATTAAATTGTTCGCATTCTGCATATTGAAGATGGAATACTTTACTATGCCATAGAATGTAGTGTTGTCTATTTAATTGATGAAGTCTCCAATTATCGAAGTGAGTCTTCGGATAGAAATACTAGTGTGTTATAAGAAA
>JXTC01000153.1:337433-403964 GCA_002914845.1 Trema orientale
TTCCGCTGCGTTTCTTGATTTTACAAAACTATGGTGTTCTTGAAAATAATTTTGTGAAAATATTTTCCGAAAATTTATTCCAGCAAATACCATCAGTGGTGTGGTGTGTACAGTCACACGTGAACAACTAGACCAAGTACGTCGTAATGTCTTACAAAATATAGTAGAAGTACAACCTTTTATCGAGTAAGTTATATTGTAAGTTAACTTGAAATTAATTAGATATAAGATTTCGTATTCTTAATGGAATGAATACGTTGATATTTTTATGAAGGAAACATATTAATTGAATAAAGGCAAATTTCCCGACTAAATCAAAAAGAGAGAAATGGATCCATGACAAACACCATCGTACTTTTATTAGATGGTTTAGGCAACAGATAAATGAAAAATTATTTTGATCTAATATTTGATTCAGTTTATTCTTGTATAGGTGTTTATATATTTATCTGACTACTCTATTTTATCTATAATAGATCGTGGTTGAAATGGACAAGGCAACACATAATGTATCTGATCATTGAAATGGATATCACATGGACTTTTATTGGATGTAATTAAATATTCTGGCTATCTAATTAGTGGTATTTAATTTAGCACTAGAGACCGCGATAATATGAGAACTACTCAGAATAGTGGTGTAAGTATAATGGCCAAGACCATGCATTTTTCAAGTGCTAAAGACAAAAATCTGATTGAGAGTGATATGATCCATTATGGGATTATCAAAGAGATTTAGAAAATTAATTATGTTACATGTCGATTACCCGTGTTTATGTATGAATGGGTGGAGAGTAATAATAGAGTTAAAGAGGATGAGCCCGGATTCACTTTAGTGGATCTAAACTGAATTAGTCACAAGGACGATCCTTTTATAATGGCAATACAAGCTAAACAAGTTTTTTACATCAATGACCCACTTGATGCTCGATGGTCAATAATTCTTGCAAATAAAATAAAGGAATATCACACAAAAGGAGTAGATGAAGATGATAATGAAGCATTTGTCTCATATGAAATATTTTCAAAAGGAATATCGATGGAGTCTTTGATAGAAGACATCTTAGATAGTGAAAATAGTTATTTACGAGATAATGGTGAAAGTGTTTGAATTGATAATAAGGGAAAGAAAACAATTTAATTGTATAAGTAATTGATTCTTATTTTATTTTTATGTTATTTGATTGTTTATAATATATTTATTCTCGTTTTTATTTCATTTTTTATTTGTAGTGCTTAACAAATATTTTTTCATTATGTTTAGGTACTTATGACATGGATAGTGATCAGGATGATGATGTTCGTGAATTCACTCCATCACAACATGACAAGAGATAACCAAAGAATAAAAAGGGGATAACTCAAATGAAAGAGTTAATAAAAAAAAAAAAAGAAGTAGTAATGAAAAAGAAATCATCACATACAATGAATGGGAACAACCAACGAGGGACGAAGGTAGACATTTATCAAGCTTTTGTGGTCTTATGGTCCGTCGAACAGTGCCAATCAATATTGACACTTGGCCTCATGTCCCAAGAGATATTAAGGACAAAATTTGAGAATCAATCCTAGTAAAACTTATACCAATCTATCTTATTGTTATGCTATGAGATACTTTAATTGATTAATGTAACATTATTTTTTGTACATTATAGGAGGCATTTGTAGTACCACAAGAAGGTAAAAAGAAGATCATGTCTAGTTGTGGTAGAATGTGGAGGGATTTTAAGACTTCAATAATATCATAATTGATTTACAAATATAAAAATACTCACCCAGAGTTATTGGAATACTCTCCATCATCATATATTGAATGGATAGATGATGAAGTTCGGAAAGATTTCATAAAGAGTAGACTATCAGAAGAATGGATGCAACTCAGGAAACTTCAACAAGAAAGAAGAGCAAAAAATATTTACCCACATCATTTGTCTCGTGGAGGTTACGTTGCGCTAGAGGGAAAACTTCAACGAAAAAGGCGTTGAAATTGAGTATGATAGAGCTGATTTCTGGTCACAAGCACGTATTCTAAGAAAGAAGAATATACTGAAAATGTCAAAGTGGTCGTTGATAGAATAGTAAGTATTCACTTAATTCTATTTATAGGATAGTTTTAATTCAATTATTTTACTTGGGATTGCCTATAAGTTGTCTTCTATATTTATTTTATAGGAGGATTACACTCAACAATACAGAGAGGGAAAGATTCAGATTGAAGAGAGTAATGATATTTTAACTATGGCTTTAGGCAATCCTGAACAATCTGGACGTATAAGAGGAATGGGCAAACATGTCACTCAGTCACAATTTTTTCACACTCCTCCTCCATCAAGAAAGCTACAATTCAATTTGAAGCAATGGCAAGCAAAAAAAGAAAAGAAGATGGAGCAAATATTAAAAGAACAACGAGAAAATTTTCAAGCAAAAATAAATGAGATTCGTGCGGTACAACAAAGTAGAGTTGGTGGTTCTAATACAACTCCACGTTCAAGACCAGAAGTTCAAGGAGAATATCAAAGGAAACAAACACATATGGATGTAGAAGCTCCTCAAGCAGAATGTCAAAGAGAGCAAACATATGTGGATGTAGATATTTGTGCGGGAATGTCAACACAAGGTAAGAAGGTATCATTCTTACTTGTTACTATAATATACATTTCAATTTCTATTTTACAGAACCGACCTTGCAAGCTTGCAGTGGGATCTCGTGATAATATTGTTGCTATAGAACATATACAAGACTCACTAGATAGGACGCTTCTTCACAGGAGAGAGATTGGAGAGAGTAACTATCGTATATCGATAGAAATAGCATTTAACCACAATGCTCCTCTTCCAATTCCAAATCTAGATGACCCTGACATATTAAATGTTGGTCTAGTACTTAGATCCCATGTTGCATAGCCCCAGTTTCTTGTCATTTTTGACAATGATCCAGTAAATTTTTACCTACATTTGGATACATATATTTTGTATATCAATATTTTTTTGAGATTCTGAGTAATTATGTTTTATTTTTAGGTTATTGATGAAAAAAATAGGAGACAACTAAAGTAAACATCTACTTCTCAACTAGCACCTCCTCTAACACAACAGAAAACACATCCACCACCCAGAAATAAAGAGTCATCTCTTACACAAACACAACAAAGTGGAGCTAATCACTCAGTTTCAATCAGACTACTATTGAAGAGTATTCTCCAGTGAGATGAAGGTGATTTCGTCAATGTTCCATTTGATGAGGATATTTTTGGTCAAGCTTTTCAATTACCGATGTTCAAAGATGATATTTTACAATTTTGCAATCTAGAGATGATCGGGGCTATTCCTATAATATTGTACATGAGGTAATACTTTAATTACACATGATCATAATAAGCATTGGTAGTACATAAACTTTTTATGTAGTTTGTATAATGTTATAAATAACGTTGTAGGTGATTACACCTCATTATGGTACAACTTGGCCATCAATATATATATATATATGTTCATGGATCCAAGTAATATTGCTACAGAGAGTGGTCCACGAGAGACTCGTGCTAAATTTTTGTCATCTCAGATGCTTATGATGGAAAATGACAAGCAAATATTAGTTGTTCCATGGAATCATGCGTAAGATTAAGAACTTACTTACTAATTGTACATTTCTTTTGATTTTATTAATCTCTGTAATAACTTATTTGTGATTTTTGTGAATAATTGAATAATTAGGAAGCATTGGATGTTATTCTTCATTTATCCTCCTAAAGAATATATTTAGTTTCTAGATCCTTTGAACTTGGACGTTTGTGAGGAAATTGGCCTCACCGTGATAGATTAAGTCTTTTTTTCTAATAGTTTATTACTGTTATACATTTTATATAAACTAATAGAAATATGTGTTTCTAATTTTATATGTATCAATTAAAAGGACATTTCGATTGTATAATGACTTAAAAGGATCAAGAGGATATAGAGCTAATGGTCCGGTTTATAAGCATCTCAATAAGGTATGTAAATGAATTGTCTTATATATATATATATATATATATACATATTTGTTGATTATATGTTATTCATTCTAACTTGTTATGTATTTTTTCTATTTGTACATAGTGTCCTAGATAACCATCACATATAGAATGCGATTTTTATGTATGCAAATATATGAGTGAGATTATTAAACAAGCTAACATTCGATCATTTCTCACTACAAGGGTATATGCCAATTTAATATACAAGTTTAATTTTAATATATAATATTGCGCATTTTTAAAATAAAGTTTCATATTCTAACAAACTTTTTATTTTTTGAATGCATAGTTCCAAGTAGAAATATTATACACGATAGATAATATAAATACGATTTGTGAATAATGGGTTGAAGAGCTTATAGATTATATTGGTTGAGGATATCCTTTTATCTCACTTGATCATGACTTATCATAGATATGTATGTAGTTTTTATGTTGATGTTCTTATTTTTGACTAAATTTGTTAACTTAGATTATGCATGTGACTTGTTAGCTTGTTATTAGTAGTTAAATTTATAACTAAACCTTAATTAGACATGGTGCTTTTACGAATGTGTATCTGGTATTATATGTATATTTTCATGATTTTGTAATTCTGTTTTTTTGTAAATGAAATCCAGGGGGTTTGAATGAATTTTAATCAAAAATTCCCTAGAAAATGTTTACCACGTCACCAGAAAAGCGAAGTGATATATATACCACGTCACCATAAAAACGAGTCGTAGACATACAACATCACCAGAAAAACGACGTCGTATGTATACGACATCACCAGAAAAAGCGACGTCGTGAAATCCAAGACTTTTAACGGGGCTTGGATAGACGTCGCGTCAGTGGGCGACGTCATATGCTTTTGATGTTACCAAAAAAGTGACGTGAAATCTTATTTTTCTTGTAGTGAGTCTTTGCTAATTCAAGAATTGCGTAGCTCTCCATGACTTTCCTAGACTCCATGCACACTTCAAGAGTTCTTCCAATCTTATAAGTGTCTCTTGCTGTATCAAGTGTCCCTAAGGCTATCAAACTTCAGTTCAAGCCTTTGATGATCTCTACATTATTCACCAAACCAATATTGATGCAACGCATCCAACTATATATACTGTTTTCTATAAAAATCATGTCACTATTGACTTCTTTATATTGCATAAAGGTGTATATCCATAAAATTGTATAAATGGCATAGATTGAATCAAAATCACATTGAATTTTTTCCTTGTTGACTACGATAACTAGCAGACCTTGCACTTTCTTATTTCGTACAACCACAAATACATAGAATAAATAATATAATAATTTATTTGATTTAGCTATAATTTATAGCCTATGTCTATGAAATATTACCAAGAAGCATATTCTACTAAGAAAGAGAATAGTTTATAATACTCTATATTTTCTATCTACCCAAAAGTCCCAAAAGTTTATAAGCACGTATTATCTATTTTCACTAACTCGAGAACTCTATGTACCTATAATTATGTTTTAGCTTTTACCATGAATTCCATAAATCCCAAGAGCCTCATGAATCCCATAAATCCCAAGAGCCTTTCTCCTCAACTTACACTGTGCTCTCTTGCTCTATTAAGCTCTTTCAGTTTAAGGCTGCCCATAAGGCACCACATATATAGAAATCCAAGAGCTAGAGTCTATAAGCCTAGATAAATACAACTAATGGTATCCTACCTTGCTTTAAAGTCTTATCCTAACACTCCAAGTCCAACATGTCTCCGTATAAGCATATAACACCTAGTATCATAACTACGTAAAACTTTATGAATTAACAACCGCACGATAATTTGACTACGAGAGCAATAAAAAACGAACAATTAGTAAGAACAGGCAAAGTACGCGAAAGATTCATTGTCGTTCACTCTCAATTGAAGAAATACGTCCAGCTTACTATAAAAAGCCTTTTAATATGATAACTAAAAAGCAGAAAAAGTCGTAAAATGACAATTTATTTTATCTTTTTATTATGAAAATCCATGTGTTTTAAGAAACATTGGAAAACCTCATTGAATTTATTAAAAAGCCATGTAATTTGACTATTTCGAATTATAAACTTCTCCTGCAAAAAATAATAATAATAATAATAAATTAATAAAAAATGACAAAATTACCATTGGTAGATAATAGCTTTATATTTGTATTACATTTTTTTTTGCGTTTGGATACATAAATAGTTGTTTAGAAACTATTTTATTACGTATGAGATTATTTGAAAATTTCAAATATTGTTTAGAAACTAGTATAGACAATTCTTAAATTTATCTTAAATTAATATGACCATTCACTAAAGATATTTTGTCATTTTCTATCAATTTCCTGAATTTTGATGATACGAGGAGGTCAATTCAAAAATAGTCAAATTTTAAGACTTTTTGTAATTAAAAAAAAAATCAAATTCACGAGATTTTCCTATATTTCTTAAAACATAGAGAGTTTCCTAAAAAAAAAAATAAAATAAAATATGAGGTCATTTTACAAATTTTCTCGATGAAAAGGTATAAAGTGATGCCATGTCTCTCACATCATACAAAATTGACTCACTCTCAATCTCTCTTGAGTATCCAATACTGCCCTCTTAATATTTTTTATATAATAAGAAATTTTTTTTGAGTATTACTGAATGATGTGTCTGTCTGTGTTACTTTATAATTAATAGACTGTACCACACAGCTCTCACTAGATATGTAATCTATGTGATTACAATCCATACGTGAACATGTGATGTTCGGAAACAATATGACGACCCATAGTACTAATAATATTAATACACGTATGAAGTACATATACCGCACCCCTCCGCGTTTAAAAGAAAAGTGTATAGTATAAACTATATGGAGGAGGAAGGGAGCTGATTGATTATATATATATACTCGAGTCAGCAGGCACAAAAAAGCAGTTTTGTCAAAGCCACAATCCGCAATTTCATTTCACATACCTCTCTTTGCTAAGTACTTAATTCTATTGTGATTATAATCTTCTTTGCGTGGATTTCGGAGCAAATTTGGACCTTTTTCTATTAGACTACACGATTATATTTAAAAGAACGAAAACAAGGTAACATTGGAGGAAGGATACAAGACCAGTCAAACATTCTCAGAAAAGTTTTGCTTAATTCAAGCCTAGATGCATTAATAATGCCATTAGTCCAATTTCTTATAAATTGTTGTTAGTCAAGCAAATGTTGTGACCGACTCATTAATTTTTTTGGTAAAAGAAATATTGCAGTCAAGGTTCTCCAGACACTCCATTCAACGATCTAAGCACATCCAATTAAGCCAATGAATGTAGAGTGTATACGAAAATATCAGGGGGGACTTAGACTTTGAGACTTTGTATTAAATATACAACTATAATGTTACTGTACGAATATGAACTTGAATATCTCATCTTTCTCCTCTTTGCTCTGGTGTAAGCCCTCCTTTCCCGCAGTTGGGACAACTCTTCAATCCAAATCCTTGGCAATCGAAGCATCTAATAAGTCCATAATTAGTGTGCATCAGAATTCGATTAAGATATAAGTTATTATAAGAAAAATCGAGTTATGATCTTAATTGAATTAAAAAAAAAAAAAAAAACCCCTTACTTCCAGCGCTCGAATATGTTCCCATTCTTCTTGTTTTTTCCTGTTCCCTGAGGAAGGTGGTTTTTCACTTAATAATTAATTAATGATATTGCTTTGATGAAAAATAGAGAAATACTAACTAATTTCAGTTGATTTCCTATTTAAGCAGCATCTTATATTAGAGTTTTCTCGAAACTTTGCTCAGAAAATTTAAGAAACATGTAGATGTAGTGGGTTTGTGCTTTCTTACAAGTCTCAATTTTTATTGTTTTTTTTTATCAAAAAAGAAAAAGAAAACTTAGAACATAGTTGAAAATTTTATTCGAATGCCAAACTACTGTTATAATGATCATTATTAATGTTATCACCACAGAGAACATGAATGAAATTGTTCCAAGAAACAATACATATGAGGAAACTAATTAAGCACACCTTGCATCCAGGACACTCTATGGCACCTTTACCACTACATGTTTCACATCGCTTCAGGATCTGCATATTTTATGCCACAATCAATTACTAGTATTCCTCCCGGTGTGTGACAAATATAACAACAAAGAACTTGCATTAATTGGTCATCATAAAATTATTTTCTAAATTTATTAAATTTGAATAGAAGCGTATTTTATGATCTCTACAACCAAACTCATTTTAAAACACATTACTGTTACACTCAATGAATCTTATCTGTAGACAAGAAAGCACACCGAATTGAGTGAAAATCCCCCCGATTTCGCGGCAAAAAACGGCGTCTGCCGCCGTCTGTGCCGCCGAACTGAGCTGGTTCCCGGCGGGCTTTGCAGAAGCTTATTATGAGAATGAGAAAGTACTAATGCAGGGTTTGAAATACTCAATAAGCTGTCGCAACAGCCGGAGAGATTGGCCATTTGTATAGTGATGTAATAGAGAATTTTATTAGAACTTAGGAAGCTGTTTGCTTGGTTCTCCAATATGTTTGAAGCAGGACAGGAAGATGTGGATAACAAGAAACTGATAATCTCACCCACAAAATTGTCCACATCATCATTCTCGTGACATCTTAAATTTCAATAGTATCCAACGGATGAGAAGTCATCTTATTATTAGCATTCGTGGCATGCCTATTTAAGGTAAATAGGTAGTTTTTTTTTTTTTTTTGCCCTATTTATAAAGATATTATTTTATCAAATTAAAATTCATTACATACGTTTTTTTTCTCCATAAAAAATAGAAAAGAAGAGCATTAAATAATATGTACTTATTGTTATTTTTTTTTTCAACTGCTCAAATTATGGTAGCCATTAGATAATGATCCAACCGTTTAAAAAAAATACCTATAAATAGGTAAAAGAAAATACCTACTGGATTATGGCGCATATATATAGGGCACCAATCTAGTAGGTATTTTTTTTCTTTCATATGTATTATTTTGCCCAATAAAAATTCATGATGCACGTATTTTCATGGTAAAAGATAAAAAGAGAAAGTCATTAAATAATGAGTATTTATTTTTATTTTTTTATTTTTTAACTATTCAAATTATGATAGCCGTTAGATCAATAATCCAACAGCTAAAAAAAATACCTATAGATACGTAAAAAAAAAATACCTATTGGATTGGAAACCATATATATATAATATATCTAAG
The DNA here is from genome assembly GCA_002914845.1 of Trema orientale. Lineage (NCBI taxonomy): Eukaryota > Viridiplantae > Streptophyta > Magnoliopsida > Rosales > Cannabaceae > Trema > Trema orientale. Next base: position 346,645 of record JXTC01000153.1, read on the forward strand.
TTATTTATTTATGTATAATTGTTAGTATTAATTTTTTTTCCCTTTACTTCAGCTTTTTCTCCCGCTGCGATCCACCAATTGTGGCAGCTTGGCAGCTTTTTCGCTAATGACTCTCTTTCAGCTTATTTCTTGATCCAGTGGTGTGGTTTCTCCTCGATTATTCTTTTATTTATCTTTTTTTCTCTTAGAAACGACAAATTAGGTACTTTGATCTCGGAGAAATGACAAATGAGTTGCACCATCTCATCACATAAAATCAAGAGTTTTTGACAAATTTGGCCCCTATGTTGTTCACAGATTGGCAAAATAGTTCTTGAGTTATTTTTTTTTGGCAATTATGTCCTTAATTTTTAAAAACTCTGGCAATGAAATCTTTTTTGTTTGTTAATGTTAAAATTTTCTTGAAATTGAACATATTTAAGTGAAATAAATTAGTATTTTATTAACACTAATTAGTTTAAAATAGAAATAGAAAGAAATTATAAGAGAAATTTTAAAATTTTGAAGTTTTGTATTTTTTGAAAATTTTATATTATATTGTTAATTGTAATTAATTTTTAGTTATTTTCTTTCTAATTCTAACTAGTACTAATAAAATATTGATTTTGATCTTCAGAACCCTGTATGTGACTTGAAAATGCTCAGTTTCATCCAATATTTTAACAATTAATTACAAAAAAGACTTAATTGTCAAAATTTTTAAAATTTAGGAACTTAATTACTAAAAAAAAAAAAAAAATTCAAGAACTATTTTCCCAAATCCCAAATAATATAAGGCCAATCATGCCAAAAACCCTAAAATCAACAGTGTGATATTAGAAGGCGGCACACTCCAAAGGGAGATAATATAGCTTGAAAACTCTATTATCAGTTTCAAGAAACGACAAAAATTAAAAATGACAACAACGGAATAAGAAACGACAATATTAAAGAAAACGACAAAAAGATATGATAGCTTCGAAACGACATCATCTGAAAACCGACAACATTATTTAGGACGTCAGTATTATAATTTGTATTTAATATCACAACAAACGACACATCCAAAAAAGTAGAATAGCATAATAAATAGAGGAGATAGAAACGACAGCAGCTTCACGAAACGACATAAAATATTGTAAACGACAACAACGTGAGAAAATAAGACAGCATCATTGCAAAACGACAATGTATTAAGAAAACTACAATAATTTGAAAGTGACCATCATCATCTTCAGAAAAACGACAGATTTTTTATTCCCCTTTTCCTTGGGGCTTGGAAACGACAAAATCTTTAAAATGTTAAGGAAAACAATATTAGCTTAGATACGTGATAACAGTCCTCAAATCTAAAAATTCATATCACCAACACATAAAAAAAACGTTAGAATGTCTAAGAACAACAATATCCTTGAAACGAGACAAGTTAATAAACACGACAAAAGATGTTGTCGTTTCTTAAAAGAAATCGACAATATTGTTGAAAAACGGCATTGTCTTTAAAAAAAAAATTGAATCTTCATATAAAGGCCGGAAACGACAATTCCTTACTAAAATGAGATTCTTACAGAAGCGGAAACGACAAATGATTTATGCATTTTTTCTCTCTGTTTGGCACTTTATGTAAAAAAAAATAAAAAAAAAAATAAAAAAAATTCGCACCCACTCTTACATACAGAATCAGTAATAATTTTTTTTTTAAATATATAATTTTTATATTTTCATTTCTATTTTCTTTGCGACATATAGACTCCCACGGCCTTTGAACCAACTGTCCTAAAATAAATCAATTCTTTTGAGAAGAAAACGTAAATACAAGTTGTATTCTTTTTTGAATTCAATTCTGTCGGAAAACCTCTGAAAAAAAAAAAGAAAGAAAAACGGAAACCTCAAAATCCGATGGCGAAAGCAGGCGAGGAGTTGAAAGCGAGTATGGGGGGGTCAGCCAAGGTGCACCCCTCTAGCGATCCCGACGTCGACCTCAGCTCCTACTCCCTCGAGAAATTTCGTCTCTACGAAACCAGAGCGGTATGCTTTATCACTCTCTCTCTCTCTCTCTCTCTCTCATATTCTCTAATTTCACTTTTTTATCTTTTATTTTTGGAAAATCACAGAGTTAATTGAGTGAGTTCGTTTCGTTTTGTATATTCAGAGGTTCTATCTGATTGGGAGTGATCGGAGCAAGAGGTTATTCCGGGTGTTAAAGATCGATCGATCAGAGCCGTCCGATCTCAATCTCAGTGAGGACCCAGTTGTCTACTCCTCCCAGGAGATCAAGAACCTGCTTCAACGAATTGCCGAGGGCAATCGTGCCACCGGTGGCATAACCTCCATTATCAAGGTTTATGGTATTGCAGGTCAGTTTTCTAGGGCACATACAATTTCAATGTTTATATACACTTTTTATATATATATAGGTTGTCAATCCAATTATTTTTTTTTTTATATATTTTTTTTTTAACCGTTAGATCATCGTCTAATCATCTAATGCTTATCTAATTTAATGATTATAATAAAGTGCATAAAAAATATGCATCATTAATACTATTTTTTTCTTACTTTTTAATATAAAAAAATATATTAAAAAAACTAATACTATTTTTTTCTTACTTTTTAATATAAAAAAATATGTAAAAAAAATTTTCATGGACCAAAATGATAGTACATAAGTAAAAAAAAAAAAAAAAATACCAACTGAATTGGTGCCATATATATATATATATGAATGTTAATATGTAAGTGAATTTCGTTTTATTGTCCCTTTTGTTGTTCTTAGGTTGCATAAAGTTTCTTGAATCGTATTACTTGATTCTGGTTACCAAGCGTCGCCAAATTGGATGTATATGTGGTCATGCAATTTATAGTATAGATGACAGCCAATTGATTCCCATCCCGCATGTTTCGATTCAGACAGACGTTGCACATTCTAAGACCGAACTGCGGTAATTTGTTCACTTGTATTCCTTTTCATATTTTGAGTTTCTCTTTTGATTTTATTGAAAGGATAGGTATTGACATAGTTGCTTATGTTTAGTGCGTATTGTTTGTAGTTACTTTTTCTTGAAGCCGTAATTTTGTTTCGAACATGTTGGGGCAAATTATTTGATTTTGCTAGAATGACGTCTTTTGAGCACATTTTAATTGCCCTTTAAATTATGGAAATGTTGTTGAGTTCCACGCTTATAATTTTCCCTTTTTTGATATTTATTTCATGAATGCCAAACTTTTTTCATTAGAAACAAGGAGTATAGAAAAATACAGCATGATTGAATAATAAAAGTACTCCTTGATGCTATTCTGCAGTCTTTCACTTTGTGTACGTTAACATGTTCACGATTTTGGTAATGCTTAAAATTTTCTGTATTCCCTCGTATGCAGGTACAAAAAGCTTCTATCTAGTGTTGATTTGACCAAAGATTTTTTCTATAGTTATACATATCCCATAATGCAAAGTTTACAGAAGAATGTGTTGTCGTCTGGTGAGGAAGGACTGCCTTATGATAATATGTTTGTATGGAATGCTTATCTAACACAACCTATTCGGTCAAGATGCAATAACTCCATTTGGACAATAGCATTAGTTCACGGGCATTTTGAGCAGGTATGTTACTCTTTCTCTACTTTTAATTTCTTTTAAATGAAAAATTTGCATCTGGTTATGCTGTTGATGCATTTTTATATACAATAGCCTACATCTGTTAATCATACAATTTGAATATGGTATTTTGCTACATCAACATCAACAGATTAGGTTATCAGTCTTTGGTAGGGATTTCAGTGTTTCTTTGGTGGCTAGACGCTCTCGGCATTTTGCTGGGACACGGTATGTTCTTTTTTAATATGAAATATTTTTTGGTTTCATAGCTACAAAGAAAGCAAGTTTTTTTGCCTTAACTTAATATTATATAGCATTATCTATGTATAACCCACAATGGTATTTAGGTCGGATTAACTGAGAAATATTGTTATATTTGTCAGGGGAAAAAAAAAAAAAGCAAAAAGCTTTATTCTCGACTAGTTATCGCCCAATGTCCTGGATATGAATGATCATATTGACATTGTTTTTTTTTTCATTTTATGTTTGAAAGAATTAGTAATCAGCTATAAGGGATTATGATGCTTAAGTAGAGGTAGTATACTAAAGGTAGTTTAAGTTTCAAGTGGCTTAGGTTAGTGTTGCATACAGTTTTAAGAGACTGTCAAATATATCACGAGATCGTTCTGACCTTTATGTTTTCTTGGCATTTATATTTAATATTTAGAACACGGTGTTTTAGGTAAGTTAACAAGTGTTTTAGCGAATAAATAAATAAATAAAGTTAACAAGTGGTTTGCAGGAGGGGTTCTCATTCTCCCCTTTGATGTTATAGGTACTAGATCACCGGGAAAATCGATTTTGAGGGGAAGCTGATAATAGTTTTACACTCTTTTTGTCCGCTAGTAGTTTAATTTGGTCTTTCCAATTCTTTATTCGAAGGAGCTTTGGTGTCTATGGAGTTTCATATCACCCCCTTTTGGAGATAATAACAATGTTTAGTAAATGATTTAGGTGACTGAGGCCATCAATAATCAATCAAAACTTGATATTTCATAGATTTGAATTCTGATGTTTGACCACTGAACTCCACCATGTATTATTAAATTACATTTGTTTCCATGTTAAGCAGGAAGTTTTGTAAGAATAGTTTATCTAGACTTCTCTCACTTCTATGGTTCCATGGATTCCAGTTACTTGAAAAGGGGAGTGAATGATCGGGGAAGAGTTGCAAATGATGTTGAAACAGAGCAGATTGTTCTTGATGAAGAAGCTGGGTCATGCAAAGGAAAGATGAGTTCGGTCGTACAGATGCGTGGTTCAATTCCCCTTTTCTGGTCTCAAGAAGTCTCAAAATTCCCTAAACCTGATATAATCTGTAAGGATATTGCTGCAGTAAGTTTTGATTTCACATGTCCTGTTTTGCCATGTCTCAGCCTGCACAATTTTATTCTAGCTTAATTGCAGATTCATCTCTTCTGTTATTTTCTTTTGACTTCAGTACAGAGATATGATCCCACGTATCAGGCAACCAAGTTGCACTTTGAAGACCTGGTAGAGAGATATGGCAATCCAATTATCGTGCTTAATTTGATCAAGGTTCAGTTTTGATTCTTATTTACAATTTTACTGGTTTTGGCTGCTGACCGAGAGTGTGCAATGTGCACGCGGTGGATTAATTTATATGCGGTGTATGATTATATCTTTTGGACATATAGGAAGAGTTGTAAAACGGTGAACAATTAGCTAATAGGATCTTGGATTAAACAACTCAATTAGACCTTTGAGTAAGTAGAATTAGTTTATTTTTACGTATGTCTTCATTGTCATTACCTATCAATTAATATTTCTATTATTTTTTGTCCAAAATATTACTATTTAGTTTAGCTTTGTATATGGTAGTATGTACTGTGTCTTATAATTGTTAAATGTAGACTGTTGAGAAAAGACCTCGAGAAATGATGTTAAGACGTGAGTATGCAAATGCGGTTGGATATCTGAACCAAAGTCTCTCACAAGAAAACCATGTTAGATTTATTCACTGGGACTTCCACAAGTTTGCAAAGAGGTAACTATCTGTTTTCTTTTGTGGATTTTTCTTTTTGGCTGTAACATAATTAACGTGTTGATCTTATGAATACGTTATATTAGTATTATATACAACTCTGATGGAACTATTTTGTGTCTGTACTGTTATCAAAGCAAGTCTGCCAATGTATTAGCAGTTTTGGGTAATGTGGCAAGGCAAGCACTTGATTTGACGGGTTTTTACTACAGCGGTAAACCTCGCATACTTAAGCGAAGAGCCAATCAGTTAAGTCGAACAAGCACTGGGAGGTATGGATTTCCTTTGAATTTTTTAATGCATAAAATTACTTTAAGACAGCTATCTTTTGTACTCTGATTAGTCCTTGGGTACTTTAATGGTTTATCATGGAGCCTGTCAATGAGTCATAAACAAGGAACCTACTAGTGATGTTGGGGCGGCAAATAATAGGCTTGTTCTAAATTAAGCATTCTATTTGCTTTCATGTTATCTTAGCTTATATTGTTAAAGTCTTCTCTCGCATAACTTTTCATGTCACAGGGATGCTTCTCTTAGAGACCCGAGAGCTAGTTCTGGGGATCTTGCAAGGTTTGGAAGCAGTAATGAGACTCAGAATGCCGTCAATCAAGACAGACAACTTGATTTTGGTGAACTGAACAAAAGTGAAAATGTTTATATTGAAGCACCTTGTTTTCAAAGTGGGGTTCTGCGCACAAACTGCATTGATTGCTTGGATCGTACAAATGTTGCCCAGTATGCATATGGTCTTGCAGCTTTGGGTCGACAACTACATGCAATGGGTTTAACAGACATGCCTAAAGTGGATCCTGATAGTAGTATTGCTGCATCTCTTATGGATATGTACCAGAGCATGGGTGACGCTCTTGCACAACAATATGGTGGCTCCGAAGCTCATAATACCGTATGCTTTATCCTCCTAATAGAAATATTTGGTCTTTTTATGACTTGTTTTCGTTTTCTAAAACCATTTGAGTTTTTATGTATTGCTTGATATGACTTTTTTTCTTCTTGCACAATTTTTGTTTGTTGCCGATTCCTAAACCATTGTTTCATTGCGAGTTTTAGGTATTCACAGAGAGGCAGGGAAAATGGAAAGCCACAACTCAGTCAAAAGAATTTCTGAAGTCTATTAAGCGATACTACAGTAATACTTGCACTGATGGTGAAAAGCAAGATGCCATGAATCTGTACTTATTTCTCCTTGTTGTAGTTTCAGTGGAACTTTTCATCTGTTACTTATTTCTTACCATAGCAGAACAGATGTGGTTCTTGACATATTTCAATGTCCCTTTGATAATTCCTGCTTTAATATTTTGCATCTACTCTTCTAACATTACCACTTTTAGTTTCTAAAATTTATAGAATTTTACTCTTTTTTTCCTTTTTTCCCCTTTACAATATCTTCTACAACTAAAGTGTTTCATTATTTTACCAGATTTTTGGGTTACTTCAAACCGCAGGAAGGGAAACCTGCTCTTTGGGAGCTTGATTCTGATTATTATCTTCATGTCTCTGGAATTGGAGATGACATTTTTCCTGATAGTTGGTATAAACTCTGTTTCCTGTTATAAGACCTATATTGAAAGCCTTTATACATGTTTTTGTGTATGTACAATTCCAGCATAAAAATGCTAAATAGCCATGTACTATTATGTGTTGTTATGTTTATAGATCTTAAAATCTGTCTACATCCAGGAACAATAAGATTGAAAATTTTTAAGAAAAATTATGCTCCTGTCTAATTTTGCAGCATTTCCTTTGTATTTTTAACATCTAAAATTTAGATGTTTACGATCATTTCAGTTCAGAAACCAACAGCTTGCATGTGGGAGCTGGATTTACTCTCTCCCCTATTCCAGCTTGCAGAGAAGATTTCTTTCGTATGAAGTTGACATCATTTGATAAATTGATTGAAAGGACTCGCAGTTCAATAAAGAATGTAAGGCTTTGCAGTGAACCAAATCAGAGACCAGGTGGTGGTGCAGGAACTTCTGGTGTGGCACCTGATGCAGCGTAAGTTGAATTAATGATTTGGCATTTGATTTCCATCATAGTGAATATTTAACATTTCTTATGCCTCTATCCTTTCCTCATGCTTGTTAGCATGTTAGCAAACAAACAGTTGCACACACTTTCTATCCTCTGTGGAATGTTAATGTGGTCAAGGTATGCTGCCTTGTCAATTTGCTTTACTCATCCACCCTCCTCTTTCGCTGCTGAAAAATCAACTAAAGCCTTCCGTGTGAAGATATAATTTTCTAGCTGTGTAGTAGTCATGTATATTTTCTCAGTTTCCAATGTCTGCCTCCCTACCAGATGTTCCATCAACTAGATTCTATATTTGAGATAACTATACGTATTTGATCTGATGAAGGATATCAAAGAATCTTCATTTTACCACCAATTGGGGCTAGCTCAATTGGTCTGGGACTCAGAGGTGTATGTGAGTGTGAGGATTGGGTCATGGGTTCGAGTCCCACGGGAGACAAAATAGGTATCTTATCAAAAAAAAAAAAAAAGAATCTTCTTTTTACCATATTTTTTCATCTTCTTTTTGCCATATTTTTTCTACCTTCAAGGTTTTGTTGATTTAGTTACTATTTCTATTGATAGCAGTATTTCATGTTGTTACAGTAATGAATATGCCCGTAGGTTTTCTTAGTTCTGAAATGTGTTACTGTGATTTATAATTTATTTGTTATTAGTGTTTTTCTTGGGTCTCATGTTACTCTTGTGCCTGGTATTTTGAGTGAATGATAGCGACTAAACCTATAATTTTTTTTGCAGTGAAATACAGCTCAAAAGCCCAAATTGGCTATTTGGTCAGAGAAAGTACGAAGAAAATGGTTCTGCCTCAAAGGTCACTTCAGGAGAAACTACAAATGGCGAATCCAATGACGATAAAGGAGTAGAGTGTTTCCGTGACCAATATTGGATATCTTCTGGAGATGATGACAATGATGAGGATATCATCCAGAGGTATCTAAAGAATGTTATTAAATTGTTGGTTGTAAAGTATAATGTCATCGAGAGGTATCAGCCCATAGAGGAGAGAAAGACAAAGGTGTATTATATGAAGTTTCTTATTAATTATTTGGTTTATACCTTTGGTTTGTACTCGTAGGTATCTGGCAATGTCATCGATGGATGAAGCTAATGGTTGGTATGGTGGAACGCTTGTTGGCAATCAAGATGAAAGCAGTGAGATATATCAGCACTATGCTGAACTATGCCAGGTAACTTGAATCACTTGATAGTCAAGGCCATTACATGGTTAGAGAATATTGTATCGGCTTTTATGGAAAGCAATGACGTAATGAGAATAAAATGTGGATGAAAGAAGCCTATCCTCTACATTTTTGGTGCATAATTACACAAACCTACGTAATGAACGTTTATGTGCTTAATTTAATGCATTTACTGATGTACCAGTACTCTTCGGCTTAACTGGTATGCTACACTTGCATAAACACAAAAAAGTAAATTATGTTAAATTACGTAGTTGTACTGGTTTTGAAGTTATTTCAGGCTTCGTGAATTTGTACTTTTCATCAAACTTGGTGGGGTTAATAAATATTGCATATGCAGGGAACTGCCATGGAGCCCTTCCAAAACGATGCTGAAGAGGAGCAACATTATGCTGATGTTCTTCGAATGGATACAATAGACATTGTAGACGATGCTACTACAGAAGAAGAGATGGAAGCAGCTCTCAAAGAGTACGATCAAATTGGTGCTGATCTTGGGATCAGCCCTTTGTCGTGTAAATCCTTTGCCGTAGATCCAAGTTGGTTGACCAGGTGGATTGTCGGGGAAGAGAAGCTGCAAAGAGTTTAAAGCAGTACCATCTTTAAAAAGAACTAGTACTTTTGTTGTTGTAAAAGAAATCATGGCTTCCTTCAAAACAAAAACAAACAAACAAAAAAAATTTCATTTGTATTATTCTTTTCCAATGTTTCCGCATTGTGTGATTCATCCCTACCAATTATTAGAATATATGGGCAGTCATGATTCAAAGTGTCATTAGTTTGAACAATTCAACACTACTGCCAACTGTACGATATATAGACAAAAATATAATGTATCTAGTATGTTTCCAATGAATTGATTTCCTTGTGTCTTTATATTGAATGGCAATTTTCAATCTTCTATGTACCACTTAATGGTTTAAAGAATGTAACTTGAAAGCGCATTCCAAACACAAATACAGTGTGTAAGAATTCTGCCACGGCTTTACGTTTTCTCCATTCTGTCAGTTTTCATGCCAACGGATGGCTATTATGTCCCTAGGACCCCTCTCATGTATGATACTCAAATTTTAAAAATGGTTTGGGCACTAATTTATGGTTGTTTATGACAAATGGTGGGTTATAGAAATAAATATTCGTAAGAATGCATCGAGTAAACTGATCAGAGATCTTAGTCTTTAGCTGTTTCTTTTTCCCACTTTTTTTCTTCAAAATTTCTTGTATATGTGTGTGCAAGAATTTATTTCCAATACCATAAACTACGGGTCACAAATTATATAGTTTGTTAATTGTATGTTTTAGTGCAGATGTGACGACGTTCAGTCATAATTTAATGCCAGATTTTGTCCCTTCCAATGCTATCTCAAAAGAATAAACCAAAACTTCAAAAACGCCGACAACATGCATGATTTTCTATAACCAACACACTGCGACGGGAAAGTTCCGGCCAAGTGCGGTCAACAAACTGTGCCTCTAGATAGTCTTTAACGTAGGAAGTCTAGGTCATAAACTAGCATCAACAATTTTAGAAAACAAGCCTCCATAAAAGTTTCATTCCAAGAAACCAAACTTTTCAGCCTCAAAATTACAATAAGATGGTCTATTTTTCTCCAAAGGAAGCCAACAACACTAAAAGAAGACCTCGGAGAAACGGCATCGCTTACTAAAGACAAAATGGTAATAAAACAGCCACCTGGGCAGAGTTCTTAACAAAACATAAACGAGTACTCATTGAAAGAATACGACAACACATATTCAAATACTCCAACGACAATGCTCTCGCATCACTCTTTAATGACATAAATTCATTATGCCAGTTCTTAATCCTTTTAACTAAACATCTATCAGCACTCTAGGGAAGTCGCTTGCAATAACAATGGCAAAATTAAATTACAGTTTCTCCATGTGCTTAGAGCATACATATATATATATATATGTATATGCAGTAGTACCATTAGATATCCTTGGCTAGGAACCTCTGTTAAATATTAAAGGTAATAAGGCTTAAACCGGACTGGAACATCGAAAAGCATATGATCCTTGGCTTCGGCAGATCTAGACCCTTGAAACAGGTTACCCGCAGCTGTAGTTATGCTCAACTTCCCTTCTCTTGCTTTCGAAGTTTCCTCCACTCTCCTCCTTTTATTCCCTTCACATGCATATATATAAAAATGATATTGGAATTATTAAGAGGACATTGATGTATACATTTTGATGCTTTTGACTTGGATGTAGTACTAGAAGTAGAGGAGAAATAGAGTACTATGTACCTGTGTATATGATTATGTGTTTTATATATGTGTATATATATATATATGTACCTTTTGATGCCTTTGACTTGGATGCAGTACCAGTGGTACTGTTAAGGAGGTTACTGTAGGAATCGCTGAGAAACTCTTCAACAGATATTGGTGGTTGATCATCATCATCTGCAGCTTCGTAGTCGCTGTTAACATCCTGATAGTCTGAAGTTACATAATTAGGGTCCCACTTTGCCATGAGAAGATTATTATAAGCCTTTTTCAAAAACTCTTCAGCAGTTTGAACTGGTGGTGTTTGCTCCTCCTCATCATCATCATCATCATCATCATAATCATAATCATCATGAGCATCATGATCTTGGTATTCGGTGTCATTGTCGCACGTGCGATTTTCAGTTGGATATTGGCTAGAATTACAAGTACTAAAAGCAATCTCGAAAGTCCTCTTCTTTGGTGATTTCATGACGATAACTGGCTCAGCTTGTTTATTCACATTTACCTGCTGAAATTTTTCTTAAAACTTTATTAGACATCAACTAATAAAACAATATTATTAATATTAATTTATCACATCTAGCTACCTATATATATATATATATATGTGCTTCTAACTAGGGCAGTACTATGTACTTATTTACGTAACAACTAACAATAAATTTTATAATAAGCTAGCTCACCGAGGATTCCGCGGCTGGTGAATTAGTGTCTTTCTTTGGTCTTCGGCTTGAACGATTTGGACGAGTTCCATGCCTTTCAAAATTATGAACCTCAACCAGTGATCGACACATGAGCCTGAATTTTCTATGGTAGTAAAACTGCCGTACAAGTTAAAGATCTCAATTTAGTCCCGATTAAATAATCATGATCACGCTTAATAACATAAACCGAAAAAAAAAAACATTAACATAGTAAAAAGAAATCATAGTTTAATTTGTATAATTAGATGAAAGGTACGTAATCGATTCAACGATTTTAAATTCTAATAAGTTAGTTTGAAGTTGAAATAGTACTACTTAAATTACCAAGTCATATTTTCCGTTTTTGCGCTGTCTCGGCTGAATGATCCAGTCTTTCAACCACTCGATCTTCTCTAGTTGAGCAACCTTTTCAGCAATTGATACTTTCTTTTTCTGATCTATCGCGACATAAGGTCTTGGTGCTGTCCATCTCTTCATAAATATCCAACCAAATTTATACACATGGAAATTAAGCGAATATTACATATAAATATATATATGGGCACCAATCCAGTAAGTTTTTTTTTTTTTTTACCTATACATAAGTATCAATTTGACCAATGAAAATTTAACATGCATATTTTTTTATTGTAAAAAATAAAGGAGAGAAAAAACATTAATAATACACGTCTTTTCATGCACTTCATTATAGCCGTTGGATCACTATTAAATGATGATCCAACTGCTAAAAAAAAATACCTACCCATAGGTTAAAAAAAAAAATACCTATTAGATTGGCAACCTATATATATATGTGTACACACACATATTATATTATAAATATGTATATCCTTATTAGTATGACTTTTCAAGAAGATCCGTCATAAGAAAAGAGAAAAATTCATGCAGAAAGAACTGGCGCCTACTAGCCAGCAATGGTGTGCAACTTTCAAATCTTAGTTGACAACCATATATACATAACATATAGACATCATAATATGAAGAGTCGATTATTGAGTATATATATATATATAATATACCTTGCTCTTTTGCATAGGATTTGTTTCAATCGTAGGAGCATCTGGTAATCGGTAAGACAGTGGCAGTGCCTCAATCGCGTAGCACTTTTCTTTATTTGGCTCATGCACTACTGTTCTCTTGATCAGCTGTACTTTCTCTGGTAATTGCTGCTCATCTGAGTACTGAAATCAATATGCATATCAATTACACAGATCGACCAATAGGTATAATATATGTACGTATATATTCACTTGAATTTTCTAATATGGGTACCAATTCGATAGGTATTTTTTTTTTATTTATCTATAGAGATTGCTTTATCCAATTAAAAATCATAATGTATATTTTTTCATAGTAAAATATGGGGAAAAAAAAATATTAAATAATAAGTATTTATTTTTATTATTTTTCTAACTACTTAAATTATAATAACCGTTAAATAATGATCTCATAACTAAAAAACAAAATACCTCAAGATAGGTAAAAAAAAGTACCTATCGGATTGGTACCTCTATATATATGGTAAGGCTTTACATTATCCTTGCATATATACATGATGCATACAAAAGTATAGTAGGGATTTGGACAACTGGGTGAGTAATTTGGGCCAAAGTGACTTTCTTATCACTACTTGCCTTTTTAGGGCTAGTACTACTCATAGATCGTGCCCAGAAAACACCTAATCCCGTTCATTTTTGTTAATTTAATTTATGTCAGTAGATGGTAGAGAAGTATGAGAATTATTAACGTTACTATGTACAAAAGAAATCAGGGTATCAAAATTTATATAGACTTTTAGTGTATGAAAACTAGTAGGGATACCATATGATCGTTGATTTCGATGTGTTCATCAGCTTTGGCCACAAATAGTACTTGAAGATCGAAATTCGATGCAAACGGCTTGAGATTCAGATATATCTCTGCCTGTTCAACTAGTTTGTAGATCGGCTCATGTTCCTGCAGTAATTCAAATTAAAAAGTTAATTTGCATGGGATTTTTTGTTAGATAGGAAATATAGATTGAAATTTTTATATTTAAATGTATTTCCTCTATATACTCATGTAGATGTTTCAATGAATATCATTATATATAGCTATACTTGTTCGATCGATGGATAATGCATTATAGTACTTGTACAACGAGAGAAATTTGTATCAGTACTCAGTATTATTGTCCGAGGTCAATTAATATAAAAATCAGCCTGCCACCACCTTATGATATGGAATATATGTAACTAATAATATTGAGGATCTAACTAATTATGTATAAGAATATGCATATAACTTACGTAGGGATGTATGTGTGTGTGCGGAATGGAAATCCAAATTAACACATAAAATGTTAATTAGTAAAATTTCACAGTGGCAATTGTTTCGAAAAAAAAAAAAACAATTTACAGAATGGCAAGAACAAAGTTATTCTCATGACATAAAATTTGAAAAAGGATAACAAGAAAAAAAAGGTAAAAAGTTAAAGGTATATATAACTAATTATTTTGTTGATCATGTATTTTCCGTGTCATGCATCCAGATTTTTATCATTGTTCAGAGCAATTACAAATTTGTAATTGTACTATATATAGTTCACATACCTTGTTATTAATTTGTTTGAACAAGACAACTAATATCCTATACGTCTTGAGACTGATCTTAAGAACATGTTTTATAATCCTAATCTTAAGATGGCTGAACAAGCTTTAACATTAATATTGACATGTGCAGGTCTATAATGTATTTGTAAAAGGCCAAATCCCACTTCACGTAATCATAACAAATACTAAAAACCTAAACTACCACACTTCATTTCCCTCTTCATAAATCTTATTTTAACGTATGAATCTTCTAACTTTTTTCATTGTTGTCCTATATACATATATATATATATATATATATATGTTCAAATTTAACTTAATTAAACTAGTTAACTGATCACTTGGAGAAATTTTGCTAATTAATTAAAGTACTACTAGAAGTTAATATCCAAAGATAAAAATGTTAATTTCTGTATGCATTTGATATATGAAAACATTTGATACGTCCACACACTTAAAATTTATATATAATAATGATCAAACTAGACACTTCGTGGTTTAAACTAGATCTCTGACTATAGTACTACTAAAAATATGACAAATACAAAACATGTATTGCATGATCAACCTACAGTCTCTTTAATGAGAGTTTTGCTTAATTTATACATTTACTATTGCAATATAGAAAGAGATCTATATATATGCATTCCAATTACAAGACGATAACATACTGAAATTATTGACAAAAGAAAATGTGGAGGAGGGCCGTAAATTAGCTAGTTATATATTCAATTATTATCCAAAAGATTATAAAAGTGAAAGAAGAATAGATTATTTTTTCGCAGATAGATTTCGACATTCTCTATATATCAACATTTTTCAAAAGTATCCACAACATTTGTCAGCATTACCGGCATATATATTGTCAGTGGACAATCAAGAAAATATATCTTTCTACCTTCTATATATTGTCCATGGAAACACGAAAATGACACTAATTCGACTAAAGAAAATATAATCTTTCTACCTTCTATATATTGTCCATGAAAACATGAAAATGACACTAATTCGACTAAGTCATGATTTATATCTATACGTACTACATATCATGCATATTCTAGCTAATTATTGGTGTTGATAGTTTGGTTAATTCGAATAGACTAGTAAAAATTAATAGCATTCATTTCTTCGGTCGACAACATTGCGACAAATATATTGAAGAACTTGATAATTATTACAAACCAACAATGTCACGACAAATTATTTATGAGATTCATAGACAAATTTATACATTCTAGTTTATTATTGATTGTTACGATACGACATACGTAATGACAAATTAATAAGACTTTTAAACAACTATATCGAAGGAGCCTGAACTTAGCATTATGAAATATTAGTCAAATAACAAATTTGCCTAAACTGTTCTAACTCCTAAACCTATACTATAAGTCTATAACCAAGTATCTGTTTTTCAATATTGATTCTGAACATCACTGCTACTATCGTTTTCAAAAAGTTGCACCTAAAAAGACCATTATACGCAGACACATTAACTTAACATATTTCTGATCATACTTAATTTCCATTAATTTTTCTCCATTTGATCAAGTCATCAAGTTTAACATGGTGTACAACAAATTACTGTTGTTTTTGTTTTCATCACCATATTCCTCAATTGTGCAACTTGTGCATAATATTTCTTTGCTTAGCAAAACCCTAGACTTTAATCCTTATTATTTCTTCTTTTAATTGGTTATATTATCTATTTTTCTTGAAATCTCCTGAGCATAAAGTGCAGATTCTTCGAATCAGATATGTGCATGTTTGTACTTCATTACACAATATTGATCCAAGGGAAAAACATGTCTTACTATTAGATGTGTAAAGAAAATATATAGATCCCAATAATCGGAAATGACCAATATGCGAATAGGCAAAAAAAAATCGACAATGTGATGGAATGTATTCAGAAAATAAATAACAAATATTACCAACACCACTAAGCGCTAGTAGAAAATTAAAGTGGAAAAAAAAAATTACCCCATCTCTCATTTCTCTAAAATATGTGACCGATAAAAGGTGCCTTCGATCTATACACAAAGCATCTAGCCGCCGTTTGATCTCAACATACAAAATAATTTGTGCATGAGAGTTGCTTATTGCCTTCATTTTTGGTCTTGATAAGAATAATCACCAAAGAAATTGTTGATATTTGAGAAATATTGGTTGTGATATTGGTACTATGCCTTAGGGAGGAGAGAGAGAGAGTCAGTTGGAGTTTCAAGACAGATACGCTCGAGAGAGAGAGTGTTAATATATACTGATTATCGCAGGCCAATTGTCGAGTCTCATGATACATGCATAGACCAACCTTGACACGTCCATTTCTGACATTGCTGAGCCTGTAATTAATTTTTTAACTCGTATTTCTTTTTTTCCTATATGATTATCTCCTTGGATTCTTACGTATATGGTAGTTCACGTTATATATACCATACCTCATAAGGTTCTTAAGGCAAAACAAAAAATTAAAAAAGAAAAAAAAAACGAGAATTTGTTCTGTCGTCTAATTAAACAATATTATTATACATGAAAATGTGCAATTTTTTTTCAGGGAAAAACGGGTAATTATAAAATAAATATACTTACAAGTAATTACAACCTGTGTCCAGATATGATTTGGTTCGTCCGATTTTTACTTGATATTATCAATGTGCAGTACAATACACAGTCAAAAAGTACTGCTTCAATATTTATGGTAAGAAAATTATGGTATATTCAAAACAAATATCTATCGGTTACAAATAGTCAAATCCACCATAGATATGTTGCAATTTGCAAGCTAATTATTACTTTACCAAAGTTGTTAATTAATCTTTTTCTTTTCTTAAAATAATTAAATCTGAAGAAAACAATAAAATTTGTTGGCTAAACATTCAGTAGGGATAAATTGTTACATTTAAATCTATAAATGTATAGATTTCGTAGATATTAAATTCCTTATTTGTATTACTTTAAAAGAAACAAATTCCTTATTTCTATTTTTGAGTGCGTTGTATATAAAAAATGATAGAAGTACAAACATGGAAAAGGCAATAAATTTTACATTTTAGGATATGCCAAATTCGGTGGATAAGTACTGACAAAAAAAAAATGCCCAAAATCTGTTGTCGCTTATTTCAAAAAAAAAAAATTTCAAAAAAAAAAAAAAAACAGGCGGGGTGTTTTATTATTATATTTTTTTCATGCAGGGAAAGAAAAAATAAAATTGAACAAACACAACGTTTGAGGAGGTGATTGACAATTTTTTCTTTCTTTTTCTTTTTTCCTAAGTTGATTTTAATATGCGAATCTAGTATCCAAAATCTGTGGTTAGTTTTCAAAATCAGTTATAAATAGCCTAATTTTGGATCATAGTTTATAAAAATGACTATTTTTCAAACACTACTAAAAAAAAGGCCGAATTTTGAAAATTATTTAACAAATGGTCGTGATTGTTTTTTATATTTAGTATAATATATTGATGGGCTTCTTACAAAATTTCAAACCTAAAGTACCAAAAATTTAAAAATGCCAGATTGATTTAGAAAAATATAACTTTTAAAAAGTCTATTTAAAAAATATTATATTTAAAAAAAATACCACTTTTTCTTCAAAATTAGCATTTTTCAATGGTACTCAAGTAACCTGTTGGGTTATTTGGGGTAACTAATCTGGTTACTTGATCTAATCGGGCAAGTTATCTAGGTAACTTGATTGGTTACTTCAATTATCTCATTAATTAATATAAAATGGTATTTTTTATAAATACTTTTAAAAATAGTATTTTTCTAATTAAAATCCGAAATTTTTCAAATAATTTCAAAATCTGGAATTTTTCAATTTTTTTAAAACGTTTACCATAAATAATCAAATTTATTCTATATTGATTTATTTTTTGAAAATTGATTTACTTTTTTCAAAAGATTGATTCACTTTTTCAAAAATGGATTTACTTTATAAAAAATTGATTTATTTTATAAAAAAATAGATCAAATAAAAAATGGTAATTTATCAAAATAAAATTATAAAACAGTCATTTATTAAATAAGTGTAAAAAAAAGTAGCCATTTTTAATCGATCTTTAAAAAATGCCATTTCTTATAAATACTCTATTTCTTTTTTCTTTTTTTTTTAAATTATTGCAATCTTATGATTTAAAGACCACAATACATTTGTTATGGGCGCAAATTTAGTCTAAGTTACGCCCACTTGTCTTTTTTAGGAAATTAGGAGCAACTCATGGGATTCAGCTTTTACTTTTATCCATGTGTTTTAATTATTTTGTCTAATCGCATTTTTTATTGCGAACTTTCATAGTTATCTCTTTTTTTCCCCTACTAATTAGTTGATATTTATAAGCGTTTGAGATTAATTTTGGTAAAAGCTGTTAGACTTCACTTTTCAGTACAAGTAGCTCTAGGTTTATTGTGACTTTTAATTATCGTTCCACCGTTAGACTATTATTGACTTTTGCGTATGTATGTTTGATATATAATGACTTGGGGTAAGTTTCGAACTCCAACACCTTAACATATATATATATATATATATATATATATATATATATATATATATATATATATATTGGTTATATTCTCCGAAAAAAGAAAAATTTTAAAAAGCTCCCAGCAAAATAGCCGTATTTTGTGCCATTTTAATTAGATATTTGTTTTCATAACAAAATAGATGGATATACTAAGTATAAAACATGATACATAAAATCTAAAACTACTATAATGGATATACCAAGTGCATAAACAAATACATTCGGCTATTTAGTTATAAAAGGGGGAAAAAAACAGACATTTATTAAAGTGAAAAAAAAAATGATAAAAGCACACCAACTCTAACTTCTCAAGACGGATGGTAAAAGTGACGGGGAAACATACATAATTACCCTTTTTTTTTTTAAACCTAGTATGTCTAAATAATAGTTTCTTTTTATTTTATCAATACCTGTTTTTATATCCTTTTGGGGTAATGTATACCACAAATTAGTAAATTACGTACATGAAATGCCATGAATAAAAAATATACCTAAAAATTGGTATACATTAGGTATACAATTACACCGTAAATAAAACCTGTAGGTAAAAACTTACATTGTAAAGTATACCATATATATTTTACACATGAAATATATAAATAAAAACTAGAATTTTTGAAACAAAAATAAAAAAGGGTATTTGTGAAATATAAGGCGCAAAAGGGGTAGTAGGTGTAAATTTCTTCAGGGAAAGAGAGAGAGAGAGAGAGAGAGAGAGAGAGAGATTGGGTAAAGGCCCATTATGTGAACGTTTGAAGCCCACATCAGGCAGGCAAGGCAAGGCAAGGCAAGGCAAGGAAGCTCGCCAACACGGTGGTGCCTCTTTCTTCCGGTCTCTTCTCTAAATTTGGTGAAGCTCCTCACACCTCTCTCTCTCCGGCGCCGGCGTCGTTGGAAGGTGATAAAAATGGAGGACATAGAGGATTTGTTGGTGGGAAGCAGTGGCGGAGCTCCTCCTGGTTTTCGGTTGCCACTGACTGCAGTCGGACTGAATCCGAAGAAGACCAAGAAGAAGAAACCTCTTATCGATTATGCTAACATTAACAACAACAATGGCCTCCTCGCCCCTAAAATCCCTGGCACTCAGGTCTCTCTTTTCTCTAACAGCTCTCTATTTTTATCCTTCCTAACCACTAACCACTCTGCCTCTTTAACTTTCTAATTTCTTTTTTCCCCCCCTCTAATTTTAATTTTGGCAGACAATTTACATCAAAACCTTCGGATGTTCACACAACCAGGTAACTTCTTAATCTTATATAACTCACATGTATATACGCATATATGGTTTATTGCAAGGGAATTTGCCATTTCTCCTAATAATTAAATTATACGAGGTCTAAGGCTAATGCGGATTTGGGAAAGAGGTATGAAATAAAAATTATATTTTTCTAAAGTGTCATTTTTCAATTGCGCTGTGTGATTTTGTTTTGATTGAGCTCATTCATTACTTTAAAGAGTAAAATTCTTGCCATGGCAAATTCTCAGTTGTTCCTCTTGGTAGTCAGTTTGCGGTCTTGATTTAAAATATACTTTTTGATCCAAACTGCTTATGTGGGATGGAGTTGAGTAATAAGTGGCGTGGCACCTTTGTCGAATAGTTAGTCATACATCATCAGCCTTTTTTGGAAAAAAAAAAAAAGGTTTATCAATAGTTGTAAGCAGTAATATTCACATTGTTTCTGAGAAATATGTATTAAAATCCCTTGCTCTGTACAATGGTTCAGAGTGACAGTGAATATATGGCTGGTCAACTTTCAGCATTCGGTTATTCATTGAGTGAAAACCCTGAGGAAGCAGATCTGTGGCTCATAAACACGTAAGGATTTTCCTTTTTCTTTTTTCTGACTTTTACGTTCACTTACTTGTTGGGTTTTGAAATGCTTGCTTCCTGGAATAAATCCCTCACCGCATTATGTTGGTTCATATCTGCATTTCTGCCTGTGTATGTTCTTTCTTTTCATGCTAACATTGTCACAAGTTGAAGGTTTTCAATCCTTTTGCGTTCACATATGCATGCTTATAAATATGTTTAAATTCTGGAGTTTTCTAGGCAAAGCCATCAGTGTATTGATTCTCATTACTTGATGCAGCTGTACGGTTAAATCTCCTAGTCAGTCTGCAATGGACACTATAATAACAAAGGGAAAAAGTGCAAAAAAACCGCTTGTGGTGGCTGGCTGTGTGCCTCAAGGAAGTCGAGATTTAAAAGAATTAGAAGGGGTCAGTGTAGTAGGAGTGCAGCAAATTGACCGTGTCGTTGAAGTTGTTGAAGAGACTCTAAAAGGTCATGAGGTGCGGCTTTTGACCCGCAAAACGCTGCCTGCACTTGACCTTCCAAAGGTAGGTGCATATTGTAGATTTTTTTTGACATTTGCCTTTTATTATTCTTAGATTTTAGCTTTATGTAGGTTGTAAGCTTTTCTTTTAAACATTTTATTTCCTTTTCCATTCTGGATCAATATCCTTAATTGCAATGTAATCTAGCGATGGGATCTAATTTAATTTTTCTAATAGGTAAGAAAGAACAAGTTTGTTGAGATTCTTCCAATTAATGTTGGTTGTTTAGGCGCCTGCACTTACTGCAAAACAAAGCATGCTCGTGGTCACTTGGGCAGTTATACTGTCGATAGCCTTGTAAGTAGTTTGAAATTAATTTCTGTTATTCAATAAGTTTGGTTAGATTTTTATTGGAATGTCAACATTGCAGGTAGGACGTGTAAGAACTGTCATATTAGATGGAGTTAAAGAGATATGGTTGAGCAGTGAAGATACTGGTGCTTATGGTACCTAGAAATAATCTTCTTGTTGCCTTGATTGTTTTATTCATAAGGAAGTAACTGGTTATTATTTTGATATAGATAAGCCAAGAAAATTTACCATTGAATACCCAAAAAAAAAAGGGTTATTTGGAATTTGGAATGTATTTATGCCTAGTTCAATACTGACAGCATCCTCAATTTTGCAGGTCGTGACATTGGAGTCAATCTTCCAACTTTATTGAAGGCTATCGTTGCTGAACTTCCTTCTGATGCAGGCACCATGCTTCGCATCGGTATGACAAATCCTCCTTTTATTCTAGAGCACTTGAAAGAGATAGCAGATGTTTTGTGCCACCCATGTGTATACTCCTTCTTGCATGTACCAGTTCAATCTGGTAGTGATGCGGTGTTGAGTGTAAGTACCAAGCATTCATGTCTCATTGTCCTTCAAATTTGCAGAATTCTTTTTTGCTAGTGATTTTGCTTAGATTGAGATTATAGTGATCGAGTTGTAATTTGTTCCCCATATTGAGGTATAATTTATATCATGCTGATTACGACTTTAAATGTGTCTCAGGCAATGAATCGGGAATATACTGTGAGTGAGTTCAGGACTGTGGTAGATACCTTGACTGAGCTTGTGCCTGGAATGCAGATTGCAACTGATATAATATGTGGATTTCCTGGTAAGAACATCGGTCCCATCTTACAGATATAGATTTTGTTGACGTTATCTCTAATTTACGAATTTACTACACTTTCATGCCTCTTATCTAAAAGTTTGAAGTATGCCCCATTTGACTGTTGAGGGTTGGTCATGTGGTGAAGTCCATGGTTTGTTGATTTGTCATGGTGATTTTCCTAACAATTGCTTGAGCATCTTTCATCCCAAAGATTGTGGGGGTAAGGGGAGGACCCATGAGTTTGCTCACGTTTTAGGATACAAACATATATATATATATAATATCAATTCCAAATTTTCCAATAATTTTTCTCAAAATTTGTTCATAATGTAGTATAGCTAACTCATGTATTTCTTCTCGATTATACATGATTTTCAAGATATAAGAAAAGATGATTAGTATTAGTTTGTAGAAACCTCAATGCAGAGGATTTGATTACCTCTCTCTCTCTCTCTCTCTCTTTCTCTCCTTTTTTTTTTGGTTGTTGTGGTAAATGGTTCTGTGGAGAAGTGATTGAAGAATTTACACCCATTTGATGGGCTTTTCAGGTGAAACAGATGAAGATTTTACCCAAACTGTTAGCCTTATTGATGAGTACAAGTTCCCCCAAGTTCATATATCACAATTCTATCCTCGACCAGGTATGTTCATGATCGTGTACAGCACTCTTAAAACTTTTATTATACCATAAACCATACGGCGTCCAGCCTTGTTTCCCCTTTTTGAATTGTCCAGTATGCTTGGTATTTTCAGTTTGAAAGGTATGTTGGCTTTCTTAGGACTTGAGACATTTATTGGCTGCTGATATACGTATATATTCAGACATATGCACCCATCCTGTGTAATGTAGCTTGTGAATTAATTCAGGGACACCTGCTGCAAGGATGAAAAAGGTTCCTAGTACTGTAGTGAAGAAACGGAGCCGTGAGTTGACTACTGTTTTTGAAGCTTTCACACCTTATAATGGAATGAAAGGGAGGGTGGAAAGAATATGGATAACAGATATTGCAACCGATGGAGTTCACCTGGTAAGTATGTCTAACTATGTATGATCAAAATGGAAGGGAGAGCTGGATGGAAGCATCTTTCGACTGAAAATGTTTTTGATTTCCAGTTATGCTGGAAGTTAACGTTTCATGTATCAATTTATTATTAAATATTTCTGTTTCATAATTTGATTTGCCTAGGTTGGTCATACCAAGGGATACATCCAGGTGCTTGTTGTTGCTTCAGAGAGTTTGCTGGGAACTTCAGCCATAGCGAAAATAACATCAGTGGGAAGATGGTCGGTTTTCGGAGAAGTGATCGAGACTATCAAGGATACAAGTTGCAAAACAGCTTCAAGCATGGGAAGTTCATCTATTGAGGAAAAATATAGCCCTTGCTCCAACACTTGCGGTGAGGCTTGTGTGTCTTCAAGAGTGCAAGAAAAAACATGTGCTTGTGGACCTGGAGACTGTGAAGGAACTATTGTGGTGGAAAGTGCTGCCTCAACAAATACCATTTCACAGGAGGATCGAAGCAGCAGATATCTTATTGGATGGTTGCTAAGGAAGCGAAAGAACCATGTGCATAAAAAGATGGAGAGTGAAATTACATCTGGATTTAAGAAAAAGCAAGAGTGGGCAGGAGAAAGTAAAGCTTCGTGGAATGTGGTCGATAGAGTTCTTCTGGGTGGAATGCTTGTGAGCTTCCTCATAATTGTAGCACTACTGATGCATCTCGGATTTAGGACTTCATCTAACTAGGATACCAGATTTTGGTCGAACAATTTTGATTGAAGATTGCTATATGCAAATTTTTGTTATTTCCATTTGGATGCTATTTTGATATTTGATTGTGACGATGGATTAACTTACGTCAATTACTTGGACACTAAACTCTTGAATCCCTACATTTCAGTTTTCCACTAAAATCTGATGGTACTCGTCATACCCACTGAATCTGTCTTCTTTTTCGTTTCTTTTCCTTACAGAGCAATCAATCTAACATTCTAGTTCATTCGACTGAAAGAAGATAGAGCTAAAAAAATACTTGCCTTTATAGATAAGCATCAATAAAGCTGGGATATACATATCTATGCAACATGAGATTCTTATTGGGTGGGCCTAGCTAGTAAAAGAGCAAATTATTGCTATGTCTTCTACTGCTACATTTCTGGTGCGATTATTCGGCCAACCATCTGGTTTTGTCCACATAAATCAAGTAAAAATGGGTGATAAAATCCCCTTCTTGAAGTAAAAAAGCGGTAATACAGGTAATAGCATTCCATTTTTCACAGCAGCGTATCGGACTTGGATGGCAGCCTCTTGAAGAAGTTGACGGGCACAGAAGGCATCTTGCTCCTAAACCGTGGATGCCTCAACCAGAAGAGCCCAACAAGCAGCGCCACAACTTGGAATGGAGTAACATAAATGAACACAGCCCAGATTAACGAGAAGATGATGAATATAGCAGTGGCCCTCGGATCCCTCCAACTCAATATGGCCTGAGCTCTTTCCAACTGGGATGCCAAATCTCCCACCACCGTCTGCACTCTCCCCGCCACGCTCCGCAGCCGGTCGTACCTCATTCGAACAATATCCAGCGGCATAGTGGTCGGGAACGTGTCGAATTCCTCGTTGAGTTCATCAGGGTGGGCAAATTCCGCCTGCGAAAGCCGAGCATCCATGTGGGGAGGGTGCCTCGGCCTAAACCGATAGTTCCACATTCCTATCACAAACAGGTAAAGGAAGATGGTGGGCAGTATCAATTCCGGATAACAAATGAGCATCAAGAACAGGACATGGACTAGACATGTCGTAATGGGGTTTCTCCAATTGCAAATGTCATCAAACCATCTGCAAACCGCGGAGAGGCCTGAGAGAACAGACATTATGCGGTGGAAATTAGCTTTGCTCCTCCTCAAGCTCCACATATGGTAATCCACGTCCAGCATGTACTCTACATTCTCTCGCCGGAGGGGCGGCTCGGCTCGGGCAAGCCTCGCCGCCACAATCTGCTGCGCCTGGTGCCTCAACAGATCAATGTGCTTAACTGGTATAGGGTGGACATAATGCATCTTGGGAAGCAAAGGCTTTCCATATTGAGTCACCATATTGACCCAAGCCATACAAGTGAACCTGAGAGCCAATTGAAGCTCCCCATGTTTTTTCAGACCGGAGGGTTGGAGAACCAAAAGAGGGTAGAAATGGGTATAGATTCGATCAGTTTCCAGAGTCGAAAGACGAATTCTGACCTTCCCAATTCTCTGGTCTCTGGCATCGTCTTTACTTCCATTAGTGTGATGATTGTCAAAAACGCCAATGGTGATGACCGTACAAGGGTCATAAACCTCCCAAGTGTACTGCTCATTCCATCGCGGAGACAGAGTATCGAGAAGCGTTCTGGTTCGAACCCATTTGTTCCCATACTTGGCCACACAGTAAGCATCGGTAGTCCTCCCTTCTTTGCTCTTCATAGGCAGTAAATTCCGAGCACTCAAAATCCCAAGTTCCAAAATCCCGATATTCGACTTTCTGAGGTGTTTCGAAGAAGGCTGAAGATCGCTGCTGAAATGGGTCGATTCATCGAGAACATGATAACCCGCCTCCAAACAGAGCCGAAGATGAATCTTACTCGAAAATTTCTCCTTCTTCTTCTCAGTTTCCTCCTCAGCCGCCACCGAAGGCTTATGGAGACTGAACCACCGAGCGTCCGGGAGCTTACTGGTCTCTAATCTCTGAGCAGCCTCCCTAACCGAAAGGATTACTCGGCCCAAGATCTCGTCCTTCCCGGGCGCAAATCTGTCCTCAACCGTCACAATGATGAAATCTTCGAAAGGCTCAGAAGCCACAAACATGAGCTCGTCGTTCCAAACTGGGTTAGTCATACGCATTTGGGAAGGCCTCGTGACTCTAAGCTGGTTACCGAGTTGTACCTTGACATACGTATCAGGGGCTCGGCCTTTCTCGGAAGGCAAAAGGTCCTGAGCTTCAAGGACGTGAATCCGAAGGTAATACAATTTGGGAGAGAAGTAGACCTTGGATCGAGTGTTGGCAAGGTTCACATGGCTAACACTGTGAGCGTCGGAGTGCCAAGCCTCCGGGAACGATTCATCGGCCTGAGTTCCCATCCAAACGGCGAGCATAATCTCCCCTTTGGTCTTAATCCCATGCTTGTCTTCCAATTTGTACCACTGAGGAGCCAAAGGACTATCCGGCGGGACTCGAAGTGGGACTTCTGAGAGGTCAAACAGGACTCGACCCACGAAATCATCTTTCGCGAAGTCCTTATCTTTCACCGTAACTTCAAGCAAATTGGACTGTAACCTCTCTTTGGAGAAGGCGTAAATCTGCTTCCAAACTGGGTTTTGGTTCTTCTCCAAGTGCTTCGTCACCCCTTTGTAGTTCCCGAGCTTCACTTCCACGTACGGGTCGAGGCTGCCGGAGATGTCCATGACCGGAAGATCTCTGGCCTTAACCACGCTCACATACAAGTAATGCATCTGCTCCACGAGATCGTAAGTGCTCGCCGTCTTGTCTCCTCCCCTGTACCTCAACCGACCCGCCAGCGGCGGACTCGTCTCCACCAAGGCGAACTCCGGGTTCTGCCTCGGCGGCATTTGCATGCGCATCACGGCCGCCGCAGCCGCCGGCGGACTCACCTGAGCGAAATCCCTCCTCGTCTCGAAAGCCTGCGCCTTCTCGAAACCGAAAGCGGACATTGGTGGTGGCGGAGCAGCATGACNGGCGGTCCCGATTGAGTGAAAGGTTCTCACTTCTTTTTCCTTCTTCTTCTTCTTGAAGATCTTCTCAACCACAGGCTCGCTCTCTCTCCCCCTCTCCTCCTCGACCCTGTTGGTGTTGATTTCCTGTAGAGGGGTCTCTTCAGTCTCGACGTAACTGGTCGCCGGAGGAGAGGAGCCATAATCGGAGGAAGAGTCGTGGACGGCGTAGATCTTGAGAGATATATCGCCCTTGATTTGCGAGAAGAGATCGCGCTTGTCAAGTGGGTACCGCTGGACAGCGGCCTCCGACTCGGAAAGAGGGACGGAGACGCCGGAGATTTTAACCCGGCCAAGGAAGTTTTTCCGGTGACCGGCGCTTCGGTCGTTGTAGACGAGTACGTCGATGGTCTTGTTGGGAAGATCTGCGACGTTAGCGAGGTTGAAGACCAGTTTCTCGTTCCATTGGGGATTAAGGTCCTTGGGCTTGGTCTGAGTACGGTGGCGCTGGTCGTCGAAGTTAACTTCGACGAAAGGACTGGCGGAGCCTTGGCCGTCTTTGGGCATGAGGTCATTGGCATTATGAACTTCGACGACGAGTTTGGCCATGGCGGTTATGTAGAAGAAGGAACAGATATTATTATTAATATTATTATATATAGAGGAAAAGAAAAGATGGGTAGTAAAAAAAAATGAGCGAAGAAGAAGAGAGAAATGGTGGTGGTGGTGGTGGGAGAGGAGAAGAATAGTAGGAGGCAGTCATGGAGATGGGATGTCCATATGGTTATGGAGTATGAAGACAGAAACATATCACATAAAAAAGTTGAGAGAGAGAGAGAGAGAGAAATTGTTTGGTGGTGTTATGGGGTGGCCCCTTTTGTATTATTTGGCTTTGATGGAGGTTTTTTTTAGAATTTTAAGTGGATTATGTCTTTATTATTTTTCTTAGATGGAGAAAGGAAAAATGAAAATGGAGTGGTGTTTTTGGGTCCAAGTCCAAGACTTAAAGTGATAGTTTTAAAACGGGTTTTAAAAAAGTGACAATAAATATTAGGACATTTCACCTTTTGTTCCTTGATTTTTGTTCGAGTGGTGTACTTTGTTATGAGATAATTTAATTTGGTATATTTCATCCTAAAATTGATAAAAATAGTCTCATTTTAGTTTTGCCCTTAAAAAAGCTTACGAAGCTGCAAAATCCAATCAACTATTCTTAAGCAACGGAGGATATCAACGAAATGTGTAAAAATCAATTCTCATAGCACAATATGACACTTGGCAAATCAAGGGACAAAAGGGTAATTTAACCTCTAAATTATAACCTTTTGTAATATTTTATGACAGATTGTCATGAATATCAATGATCTTTGAAGAAAAATAGTCTTAAAAATTTCATCTTATCCTAAATTACTCTTATCTATGTCCAAATCCCAGAAATTATTGTTTTTTTTTCTTTTTTCTTTTTTTTTTCGCCTTAAAGATAGGAAGGAAGAGTTATTGTTGGAATTATGATGTAGGGTAAAGGAAAGAGATGATGTTTAGGTGGCAGAGGTGGACTGCTGAAATGAAACTAAAGGGGGGAAAGCGATATCACTTCATTCATGAAATATATGAGTTTTTTTTTTTTTCCCCTTTTTTGAAAAGCAAAAATGCCTTTTAATAGGATCTCTCCCTGTCAAGGAATTAGGCAGATGAATATCCAATTATTAATTCAAGCTGTGAAGGTTGTCAAGTCTTTTGGCCTAAAAGGTCAGCAGGATCATAATTCTTTCTTTGTCTAGCCATAAAGATGGTCCCTACTTTTCTACAGCATTTATTTAAATGACCCAATTTCATAAAAGGGGATTATAAAAAAAAACAAAAAGGATTTATTGGAATTCCACGTAGTAATAACTATGAAGTAAAGATCAAGCTCCTTTTTTTGTATTTTTTTCTTTTTTTTTTTTTTTTGAAGGAGGTTGGGGGGTTGGTTGGTTGGACGTGAATCGTGAGTCGACTCAGATGACCTGGTCTTTCTCGGCTTTGTTCTCAAATTTGAGTTGTGAATTCGCTTTCCCATATTCAAACCCCGACGAGCCCAAATAGTCGATTCAATAAATGAGTTTTTTTTTTTGGCCTCTTTGGATCTGGAAGAAAAAAAAGCAGTTCTGCATCAGCAAGTAATCCCACGTGGAATACTTTTCACGGTTTTAAAGATGAGTGCTTGTTTTTGAATGTTCAATTAATCCTATTCTTTTTTTCTTTTTTTTTGTGAAAGTTTCAATTCTATTCTTACGACCTAGGAGGTTTATGTTAAAAAATATAGAAATCTATTCTTAGGAAAATTGTGTGGTAGTATTGAAAAAAATTGGTAAAAACTAGGATAGTTATCATTATGCTCTTACGCTAATATCATAGGAGAATTATGTGATATATGATGGAAAACAGATACATTATTGGAGGCAAACGTATACCATTACCAATTAATTGACTTACTTTATCGTTTATAAATAAAAAAATAAAAAAGACTTGCTTTATCACAGAAGAGGCCACTATTTTAAATTGGTCTCCATCTTATACATTTTCAATACTAACATATTTTCACCCTCAACTTTAGCATTAAACAGAACACCTTTCTTAAAACCATGACCCAAACATCTTCCTATTTTCTTTTTCGAGAGATCATCGTAGAAATAATACTATAGTAATGTTACTTTAAAAATCGTCTATACTTACTATTCAAAAAAGAGGAGAAATTTCAATTAGTCAAGTAATTCATACTCTATCTGATAATTCCTCCTAAATTAATTATGCTGATGAAGCATAAAATTAATGATATCTCGACCAAAAAAAAAAATGTCCCCTTACATTATTTCAAGGTCACCAATAATATACGAGTCAAGTCAATCAGGACTACCGGTGGAACGATATCGTTCCATACTTACTATTCAAAAAAGAGGAGAAATTTTAATTTTAGTTAGTCAAGTAATTCATACTCTACCTAATAATTCCTCCTAAATTAATTATCCGGGCGAAGCATAAAGTTAATTATATCTCCACCCCAAAAAAAAAAAATCCCCTTATAATATTTCAAGGTCGCCAACAAGGCACGAGCCAAGTCAATCAAGACCACCAGTGGAACGATATAGCACTGTGATCCCTGTGATATTGTCAGTCATGAGAAACAGAGATGTCCCATTAGACATGGATCCACACATTAGTGGATCAATCATATAGTGGGTTTGAGAAAACACTCTTAGCACCGAGTTCAACCCGCATTTGCAAAGACTCGAACCTTGATCTCATGAGTGTAGTACCTCTGAGTAGCACCTCTATTCACCACCAACTGTGGTGAAAAATGCAATTTCATAATCATAAACTATTTACAGCATATTTAGAAGATTAAAAAAAATCATAATCATATACACACTCTTTTTTTCCGATAAATTTTCACAATCATATATTATAAAGAAGAAGAAGATATATGTGATTTTTCAGGGTCCACGGATTACCCTCCACTGGACATAAGCTAATGGGGTTATTTGAGAAGAAGAATCTGTGTGAAAAAGGTGGGGTCAGGGGGCAGAATGGTAAATTGGCATTTGATGGTCCAAAATTTTGCGGGAGGATATGCGGTGGAGGCGGGAAATTTCTGCGTCAGAGGGCACTAAAGTGAAGAGGGTTGCTTTCACAGTCGAGTTGAGTCTCTGATTTTGACCATTTGCAACTGTGATGCATCACGCATGTATCATCTATTCATCTTGCCAAAGTTGGCATTGATTTATTTTTAATTATTTTCTTTGTCATTAGTAAAAAGGGAAATGGTTTCATTTTATTCTTTTTATTAATCTTTTATTTTGAGTACTACTCTAATTTAGCATATCTACCACAAAAATTTCATCTAAGGTAACACTATTTTTTGTACTGGATATAGCAATGTGTTATTGTTATGACATTTCAAGTTTAATTATTATCACATTTATAATTTTAAATGTTAAAATCAACATTTCTCCAACATTTTATCCATTATTTATATAGTTTTCAATACTTTAATACAAATAAATTATTCAATGCTCAACTAATTCCAAAATTAAGTTATTAACTATCCAATAATAAAAAGATAAAAACAATATTTTAAATATAAAACTATGCATTGTAATAAAAACTTACTTTCAAAATAAATTTATGCATTGAATAAAAATTTAAATTTGAAGTTTAAATTTAGTACTTTGTTATTTTTCTGTCAAATATAATTTTGACAATAAGAAGTTCAGGGAGTATAGCAGTATAGCTTTTGTCTGGTTAAAGATAATTAAAAGTACGCCTAACAATATAATATCTTAAAGTGACACGCGGCGATTGTTACGGATCTGTTACGTGTCTCTTTTGAATACGAAGTTACGAACCGACATTTGCAGTTGACAATGGATAATTGAATATTCTCTTTACTTTAATTTTCAAAGATAAAATTTAATTTAATTCAACACGAAGAAGGAAGACAAAATCAGAGTTAAGTCACATTCGTTTTTAAGACACAATCAGAGTTAAGTTATATTCAACTTTTTTTCTGTCTATTAATCATTAATTTTTTAGGTCATTAATTACTTTCTGCACAAGGATTATTATTAGTATTTAACACGGCATATAAGTGTATTTTTTTAGGCCAAGGAACAATTTTATTTTTTCAATAATTAAACAACATCCGCTACAACAACAACTCAACTAGAAGAAGAGATTCCTCCCATAATATTAACTTAAAAAGTCAACCAAGCAAAAACTATGTACATCTTTATTAATTAAAGTATACAATAGTTAACATTTTTTTTTGACGAAACAAATAGTTAACATTAGCATCAGGAAGAACACGAGAATGAGCTAAGCTAATGCATTTAACAGTAATTGACCAAACTATAATGGACAAATTGAGCTACTCGCCATCTCCAATCGTGCAATAAAATACCATTTTTGGCCAAGATAGCACCAAATCCACTCCAATTGAGCAGTAAATTATGCGCTAAAATGGGGAAAAGCTACAGGCACTATAGTGATAGTACTCTGCGCTATTTTTATTTTTATTTTTTTTGTTTCTTATAAAATTTTAAAAAAAATACTTCATATAAAAGTTACTTTCTACATATATTCTAAAGGTAAAAAATGAATTTGAGTAAAAAATATAGAATATTCTTTTTTAGTATAGAGAATATTCTTTTGGAGTAGTATTTGGAGTTATAGATTGTGAATGGAAAAAAAAAATATAGAATAATGTTGCTCCAATTTAGAGTTTTAATTGCTTTAAAATAAAATTTTAGGTTGAAGATGTTCTTAGTGCAATTATTAAGCCTCAGTGACTCCAAAAAAAATGACAACATCCTAACTCATAAATAGAATAAAAATGGAGTTTGAACAACATCCTAACTCAATAATAGAATAGGCCGGCCCCAAAAATTTAAGATAACGTTTTCGAGGAATCACCATGTGACTTTCACCCTGGTAATATGAATAGGAGCATCAATTTCCAACGAGTGTGACTGCTTGTTGATGCCACATCCACACTTAATTCAAACCACATTATTGCATTGTTGGATGTATTTAACTTATTTTTTGATTTGCTGTGACGTAGTTAATTATGTATAGTGTGTTTATGATACTGCATATGGTGTAACTTGATTGCTATAAAAGTGCATAATGAGTTATCAATTCTGAGGAAATTTCGTCTCCTAATTGCATATGTTATTAACATATTTTCACAGTACCATATTCGTCTCTTTCTTTCAAATAAATAAATAAATAAATAACATGAGAAATTTTATTGAATATGCTTCATAGGTGCCCAATTTACAACCATGTGCCTCCTTTAATAACTGTTCAAAATATAGGATTACCCCTTGAAAAGACTTAATTATCCAAAAATATTTTTACTTTTATCTATGCTTAAAGATAGAGTTCGCTTTCATTTTATATTGTTCTTCTTTTTCTTTTCTTCTATGCTTTCGCTTTAATCTTCTATCTTCTCTCAACTCCATAGTTTTCTAACAATAAAAGCTAAATCAACAACCTAAAAACTCATCTAAAAATATAGCATAATAAAAATAAAAAAAAAAAAAAAGAACTCTTCAGAAGATGCATTAGATACCCTCCGAACAAGAGGGATTCTTCAAATGAATAAGCAACTTTTTATGTTTAAATGATATAGGTTTTGTTAAAAATAATCTAGCTATGAATTTTTACGTGTTTTGAGATTGATTTGCAGCAAAAAAAGAAAAGAAAAAAAAAAGAATTTGGGTCAATTTTCGAGAATTTACTAAATCTGGAGTAAAAACTTTGCAAGTCCTCGAATATTTGGATGAAATTTGATGTCGGCTCGATGATATATTCATAAAAACTAAAATGAAAATAGCTCGATGCTTTTTGATAGTCATTCGATTAATGTTCGATGGTCCATTGAAATACAATGGTTTTCGATTTCGATGAAATTTCGATGCTAATTCGATGATAATTCAATGTCATTTCAATAAAGTGTATTTTCATAATGGAATCTGAAATTTTATTATATAGTCACTAAAATGGTATCGAATTGTATCGAAACTGCATCGAAATTTCATCAAATTAGCATCGAAATTTTTGATGCCTTTTAAATACTATCAAATAATTTTTCAAGGACAATTATTAAAGAGTCTTCATCGAATTGCATCAAATGGGCATCAAATTAAGTTGAAATTTGTCGAATCTTTAGACGTTCGCCGAGGTAGACTGTCCACATTTTCAAAAAAAATTAGAATTTTGATCCAGATTTAATTTTTAATATATAACTTATCACAAAATATTTTAAAACTCAAATGTAAACTATTTTAAATTATACATATGACGTTTAAACATATAAATTTCTTAATTGTGCATAAAAAAATATGAGAACGAAAGAGAAAATTGAGAGATTTTAAGAGCGAAAGAGATGTTATGAGAGAAATTTACGTAGAGAAAGGGCAGGAATAGAGCAAGAGTGGACGTTTGAGTTTCTCTTCTTTTTGGGAGTTTTTGAGTGTTTTTTTTTTTTTTTTAACATGAATAAAACTATGCTTATAAGGGTATTTTTATCCTACAGACATATATTATGAACATTTATTGAGGGAGGTATATGGTTGTAATTGGGGCATCTATGAAACATATTTATTGAAATTTTCCAATAGCATGAGAAGGGATAATTGTAAAAAAATACCCTCATGTTTGTATGTTCTGCAATTTAGACCCTGAAGTTTGGATTCCGCAAAATAATACCCTAAGATTACGAATTTCTGAAAATTAATACCCTGTGTTGATTTTAACTGATAAAATACAATAATATCCTCAAAATTAAGATGAATAATATGGATTAATCTAGTTTTAATTGAGGATATTATTATTTTTTCGTTCATAAAATTGGTCAAAAAATCTGTCCAGGGTATTAATTTTCAAAAATTCTTAATTTTAAGGTATTATTTTGCAGAATCCAAACTTTAAAATTTAAATCGCAGAACACCCAAACTTCAGAATATTTTTTTACAATTATTCCGCATGAGAAAAGTGTTTCTTTCTTAGTAATCAATAACGTTTATTTATTTATTTATTTTTTTGTCAAACAGCCAAGAATGCCCGGTCTTTACATATTTTTATAATATAACCTATTACCAACCGTGTGACAAGTCTTACTAGTGTAGCAACTAACCCCGCCTTCTACGCGCGTGCCAAGTACAAAGGTGGTAGGGTGGTAGCTGAAGGGGCATGGGCGTTGGGCCATGGGATGTGTATCAATTACCAACTCAAGTACTTAATGAATCTGCATCTATCTTATTAACTTTGTTTGTAGGTAAAACTATATAATACAATATAAAACTACTTAAAAACACAAGCAGACGCTGGCTCAAACTCACTACCAAGTACCACCTAATAGCTTAACACTGAGACAGAGAAACGGGTAGAGGTACTCTCACCTTCAGCGTAATTTGCATATCGTTTTGTGGTCCACTATATATATATATATATATATATATATATATATATTACACATTTCATTATTATTATGTTTAAACTATTTTTTTTCTAAAATCAATGATTGAAGTTGGTGGATTTAGTATATGATCGGACATAATCCAACCACAAGTCACGACCTGCGTCAGAATGTTGAAAACTAATAAATACGGGTGTTACTGTTATTAATAAAATTAAACAATGTCTTATATATTAATGAAAATAATGAAAAAAAAGGGGTAGTGGATTGAATCCATAAAGGGTTTTTGAATTCATGTGGTGTGACCTTATCTTTTGTAGTTTTGTTTGTATAGCATCCTACCCACATGCAAAAGCACATGCTAGCTTTTTCTCTTTCACAAAAAAGGAATATGCTAAAAGATATTTAAGTGCTTTAATGGTTTGATTCCTTTTTCCATTTTTTTTTTTGGAAAACTTTCCATTATATATTTTTGCTATACATGCATGTGTTGAATTTGCTCATCTTTTTCATAAAGCTTTTTCTAAAAATTACCTCTGTTGTCAAATATGTATATCAGCCAATATTTTATTTGCCCCTCCCCTTACCAATAGTTGTCTCCTTTTTCATTTTTTAAAAAATTTTTCTATTATTTTGATGATAGTAGAGAGCCATCGGAATAAGGAGATAAATAATTAATATAAGCAACATAGCGAAATATTTATATCGTATTTTAGAATTCAATTTTTATTTTTTTTTCCAAAAAAAAAAAGTACGACTGCTATACTAGAAAAATGGTCATCAATTGTAGTGAAGCTTTCGGTTTCAGCATGTATCTTCAGGTTTGACAGAACGTGGATAGAGACCTCAAGTCTTGAGTTCTCAATTGAAATATCAAGAAATTCCGCACATGCTGTAGTTGTAGGAACCCGTCGACTCGTACGGATACGGTTAGCTTTCGCCGACACTCTTAAGCCTTACGCACAGCTTTTATCTATTTATTTTTTAATGTTATTTTATAGATTTTTTTAAAAAAAATAAAAGTGAAAGGGGACTGCCTAAATTTAGTAGCTATTAATACCAGAATACAACCCAACCCATTATTATGAAAAGAACAAATTAATAACTTTTTATTTGTTTATTTGATCTTTGCTTACTTATTTGGAATCCAAAATTATTTTAAAATTTTCTAGTTAATTAATTAAGATTACTTCTCGTCGAATTCTTCTCAAGCTTTTTATTTTTATTTTTTTTCAATTGGTTTATGTTTTAATTTCTGTTGCATTTCAATCACGCGTACTACTATACGTACCATATGTTGGGTTGGAAAGTTGGAGCCTAGGTCTGTTTGTTTGAATGGCTTTTGAAGGCTGTTACTAATTTGTAAAAGCAAAAAAAAATTCTGTTTTTGGCTAGCAGATTTTAAAATATGTAGTCTAGTTGCTATTTTAAGATCATTTGAAATGTGAATAAGATTGATTTCTAAACATTATTTATATATAAAAAAATATAATGTTTATTTTGATAATTTAAAATCCTACCGAACAACAATCCATAATGTACATACACTTTTAATCACAGGCTAGTATAGCCACAACACTAACGGAACAATTCTAAATTGGCCTACTAATGTTTTTGAATGTAGGTGTGGGACCCGCTTTTATAACGCACGCCACGTGGACGTCCCAGTGGATAGAGAGCGAAACCGAGGACGGTTAGCTGACACGTGGGCAGAGAAACCATCTGGGAACCACGGATGTGTCACGTGATGACATTTAGGCCCATACTGTCAAGGTGGGACAAGGCAGGGCCCGTCCAGATCTGGGATGGGCCCGGCCCAACCAGACCCCTGTCCTAACAGCTTGGGGGGTCGGGAGCCTTAAGGGTCTTCCGCTAGAAGACCCTCGGGGGCAACGCGCAGTCCAGACCCAGACCAAGCATTTAATGCGATCCTGGGTAGGTGTGCGTATTAATTGCATCTCCCTGGGAGGACGGCGGGACTGTAGACGCCGCTCCATGTCAGGGCTCATGTCGAATCTAGTGACAGGGAACAAACCGTACCAATCTTAGCCGTGATTCCAGGAACGAGCTAAGACACAGGAAAGGAAACCTCGGAATTGGATCCCGATTCCGAGGATATAAATATCGCCCGCACTGGAACAAGAAAAAAAAAGGTAATTTTATGATTCCACTTTCATGATCTATTGGAGCCAATATCTGACTTAAGCATCGGAGAGTCTTTGCAGGTACCCCCCCGGGGCCCCTCCGATCCACTCAGATATTGGACACAGTCAGAAGCAGCAAAGACACGAAGACAGTTGGGAAAACCGTCCCAACAGTAGCATTTTGCAATCACATAGTTTGTGCGCTGTCAATTTCGTAAGATAACAAACGTTTTGCAGAATCGGCGGATCTAAAATTCGTTTTTTTTTTTCTTTTTTGTTTTGCGAATCTGAATTTCATTTTGTGTGTGTATATCTTCTATATAATAGAAGCGTGGATGGGCATTAGAATCGAGCCGTTCCTCTGCCTATCTTGCTTCACCATCTTTTTTTTTTTTTTTTTCTTTCTCAGGTTTGGAATTTGTGCTATTCTCTGCCTAAGCTATGTGCTTGCTTTCTTATATTTCTTATTTTTTTTGAGAAAAGTCAGCTCATTTATTTAACTGAGATACTTATTATTAATAAATCCAGCTTTCTTTTATAATTGTTTTTTAATTTTTTTTTTTGTTCTTTTAAAAAAAAAAAAAAATCAGCCCATTTTGTTTCTTTTTTTTTTTTTGGTTGAAGAATCAGCCTGTTAGTTAACGGATGATACTTATTGCTAAATAGGTCCTACTTTCTTTTACAATGTATTTTCTTAATTTCTTTATTTGGTGACAACATATATATGAAATTGATCTTATATAAATAAATATGAAATTGATCTTTTTTTTTATATAATAAATTTAAGAGGGCGCGTCTACAGTAGGGGCGTCCCTGCGTAGGGCCCTGTCTATACACCGTTTGATGGGAATCTGTGTATAAACAGATTCCCCATAGATTCCCGTTATTCTCCACAGATTCCCATCAAACGGTGTATAAAGAGTGGCCCTACGTAGAGACGCTCCTACTGTAGCCCTCCCCAATTTAAGATTGTTTTTTATATAAATATGAAACAGATAAACTTTTTTTTTTTATTTCGTTATTGTTTTCATAATTTCTTATTTTTCTTCACTGAATTATTCTTAGCAAGCAATACTAAATAATAGATAAGATTTGAATTATAGTAATTAAATTATATTTATATATAATATTTTTAAGAAAAACAACGGGTCACTAGTGTGTGTGTATATATATATATATATATCTCTGAAGTGGCTTCTCAGAGACATTGGCAGGTGAAAGACTGAAAGTACAAGAACAGTGTTGGAGCAACATACATACATATATAATAACAAAAACAAAAGAGACAAACAGCCTCGGTGGCTGGATCAGATCAGATCACCAGAAAACAAATATCTCCAGAAACAGATTCTAGACCTGCCTTACATGACATTTACATTGAAGATCTTACGAAGGTTCAAATTGTGGGCGGGCAGTGCACATGGGGTCAAACCCTGCGGCCACTTTTGCTCAACTGGGGAAAACTAAAAGGTTTTCCCGAGATTGCCGGATGTTTTCAATTTTTTAGATGACACTTCTGTTTGTCTGGATCAAAAGATCACTTGTCTAAATCTTGACACATATACGTTGGAAAATACAGAGAAAAAAACAAACAGCTGAAATGAGGTGGTTACACAAATTAGTACAGGGTTTTTGAACAAACAATCGCGCACACAACCATCTCAACGAGGATAAAAGACCATCCCATTGAGGAAGTCGTGTGTGTCACGTATGTACGCATGTATTATTATTTAAGTTGGTGTCATTAGTTTTAACATATGATGAAATGTAATGCATCTACGCAGCAATATGCAATACTAAGTAGAGAAATACCCAATAGAAACATCCCTAACTAAATTTTGTCGAAGATAAAACTATCTACCCAAAGTGATTTACATTCATTTAATAAAAAACTGACATGTACAGAAGCTTTTTTTTTTTAGAACGAAAGCATTAGAAATGGCAAAAGAATCACATGTCAAAACATATCATCTCAACCCATATTTATGGATGCTTTGCTTTGTCTGACTCTAACTACGGTATTCAGGTTAAACAACTGTAAAAATCAGATGTAATCATGTAAACTTCAGCTTAATAAATAGTTTTGACTTGCAATCCGCAAAATAGATGATGATGACCATAGAGAGAGATTAGCGCCAAGAAGTCATCTGTCTAAAGCTGAGCTGAGGATCCCATCCCCCATCTGGTTCTCTTCTCTTCACACCTGCGGCAGAGAGGCCAACTTGCTGGAAGCTCTTCGTTTGTTCTTCTGTTGTTGAATTGCTCGATGGAATACAAAGTTGACCACCATTTGTTCCCCTGTTTACATTCTCCAGAGAATTATTCATCCCGTTGTATGCGTCTGTATTGGGCCTTGTCATAGCTATGTTGCCGGAGCCTGATCCATGAGGAACCTGGAAAACATGGGGCGCACAAGGAAAGGCAGAGAGACCACCAGAACCTAATACTTGTGATATGATGTTAGTTGAATGTGGATCTACCCTGTATGGTAGGACATTATGAGTACCAGCAGTCAAAGATAAGCCGTCTTTTGGGTCAACTCGGAAAACATGGGGTGGCGCCTGTGCATAGGCTAATTGTGGTTGCAGGAAAGCAATCCTCGGCAGTTGTTCATTTGATGGAAGCATATGGGGTGCTGCAACCAGAATAGGTTGAACATGACTCGTGAAAAAGCCGGGCATAGAACCCAAGTCTGTAGGATAAGTGGATCTAAGACTTCTCAAGTCTTGCTGTTTCGGGTTTTCCACGGAAGAAACTGGAGGACTGTCTGATCCCCTGCTTCCCAAGGCTTTGTTGCCTTGACCAGAATGCCTTGACATCGAAGTTGGGTTGATACTGAAGTTGGGACTATCCATAGAAGTTGGGTTGTCATTCAAATCAAAATCTCTTACAGAGTTCCTTGATAATGAAGTTATATGAGACGATTGATGACAGTCGTCGTCATTTTCACTAACACAATTGAGATCGATATCTAACTTTCTTGCATGAGAACCCACTTCCATCTTTGAAGGGAAACTTGACTCTGCTACGGCAGGCTTATCTTTAAGTGACTCAACATCAAAGTCAACTCCTGTAGCAGCAACATTGAGGTCAATCCTATTAGCAAAAACATGGCCTTCAATGCCATTTTTATCATTAGTGGACATGGCCTTATTATTTTCAATGCAATTCTTGGTGATTGAAGTTGGTCGGAAAGCACTACTTGCAGCAGACCCCCTCCAACCACTTAGTTCCCATTCTTTCTGTACTTTGGGCGGTGTTGGTGTGTACAGGGGAATTCCAGATTTAGCTACCACAGCTTTTGGTTTTGACACACTTCCCATATGATTAGGTACAGTGTCTTTTGCAAACTGCTGAATGTATTCCACAGCATGTTCGAGGACATCTTCATTAAGATCAATTCTGGAGAGATGGCCAGTACGGTCAAGGGACGTTAAACTTGCGTCTTTTATGGTTCGATAAGACAATTCCTGGCCATGAAGACCATCAATAACATCATGAGTCACTTTGCGACCTATGTCTGCGAATGGTTCTTTAACTCCTTTCCCCTCTGAGCACAAGCTTTCATTTCTTGCCAATGTTCTTGTATCTAACACCTCTTTCATGGAACAGAAGCTAAATGACTCATCTTGACCTTTGCACTGCTGGATTACAGATCCGGTTTCGGTTAAGCAGCTTTTCCCATTAGAATCTACTGAATCAACAAATCTCTGACGTATCACCTCACTGTTTCGCCCTCCTGCAGAAGAGGAGCTTCCAGAAACCTCCAACTCTTGATCCACTTCTCTTGTGACTCTTGATCTTGGAGCCATGTCCACCGCATCCTCCAGCTTATAAAGAAGCTTTGCTTTACCATGACTAGCTACCTTATCAGTTTCCTTCTTGAAACTATCAGAATTTGAACTATGAATATTCTCCATAGTAACATAGTTGTTGTCATCCGAACTCATCCTTGCCACATAATCGCCACTCCTTGTTCTAACACCGTCAAGGATTTCAGCAACTTTAGCCAAATTGCAACCTTTCCCAGGTGAAATGGTTCCTTCCAGTTTATCTTCAGGATTACGTATTGCCAAACCGGGTAGTAAATTTCCACTAGCAGGATCTTTAAGAATAATCTTAAAGTCAGTACAAGTGGAAGTATCCATTCCATTTTTTTTCATAACCTTGCATGACTGGATGTCCAACGATGTTTCCTGACAGCTGTCATTCGAAGAAGCTGGAAGAATGACATGTGATGAATTTGAGGAAGAGGACTCAGTTTTGCATTGTTTATCAGAGAAGAGAGCCTGAATCCCAGATTTCAATCCATTTTCACCTGTATTGACGCAATACCTATTCATTCCAGTCTGGAAGTCATTGTCAAGAGGTTGTCCACTGTCTGAGCTGATATCACTGTTCATGGAAATCTTCTTCAAAGGAGTATTTACTTTTGAAGATGCATCACTATTCTTTACAATCTCTGTAACTTTGACTTCATTACAATGGGGCATCACCATAGGAGATCCATCAGCAAATATTTGCTTCTCGAGTACTGAACTTCTTTGTGTGGAAATAATAAAAGATGGTCGCAAATCACTAACAGTTTCCTTTGTATAATCTGAGGAAGAGATGCGATCACTCCTCTCAATTCCTTGCAACTTTTCAGCTTTGCAACTATTAATTTCATGGTCTTCATACCCTTTTTTCCGAGGCCCAACACTTGCATCAGCCAATTCTTCGTGACACTCGCCTAAGCTATTTCCCTTCCCTACAAGAATTGGCTTCTTGGGAGAACAGGGGTTCCCAACCTTATTTTCTGTTCCACTTGCCTTTAAATCATGGTGATCCATACGCAGCCGGACAAAAACCTTAAAGACAGACAATATGTAATGGCAACCAACCTTTTGTAGGATATGAGCCTATTGAACAAGTCTTACAGATAATTCCATCCTCCAAATTCATGGGCTGCCTTACGCAACAAGACTACAAATCACAGAACGAAGGATGCAAAGCATAATTCCAACCAAATTGCAAAGCTGTAATCAGCAAAATCCGGACAACATTTCTGCAAAGAAAAAAAAAAAAAAGAAGTTCATACAGTCTAATTATCGTGATTTTTGTAAAACTGAAACGCGGTTTTCCCCAGAGTGCAAAAGAAAAAAAGGAAAATATCCATGGATCAAAATAAAAATCAAATTGTAAAGTTTCCTGAACAAGTAACAACTGAAGGCATCCATGTGTTGCTGATGAGTTTTTACAACGGTAGGTAAATTACGAATTTTATGAGTTTGGGGTTTCATGCTGGGATATGGGATGATGTCTGGAATATACATAATGAAGTTAAGTGGATTTAGTCACATGATGAATTATGTCTAAATACAGCCAGATCCAGCAATAAAAGTATGAAAGGGAAAGACTAATGAATAAATGCAAATACCATAAAGGAAAAAAAACAAGGAAATTTAATTGTGATTACTCAAAATTGAATTATCAATATTTAAAAGCAAAGACAAACTCTAAAACAAACTAAAAACTCGGTTACCACCCAATTAAAGAAAAATTACTTAAGAAAAGAGAAGCAAAGAAATAAGCTCAAAATAATAGAAAAAAGCATCTCACTTCAAATGTTCCCATAATCTGAACAGGGTTTTGCTAATTCTCACCCGAAAAAGACTCTGCTATTAGAAGCAAAAG
The DNA here is from genome assembly GCA_002914845.1 of Trema orientale. Lineage (NCBI taxonomy): Eukaryota > Viridiplantae > Streptophyta > Magnoliopsida > Rosales > Cannabaceae > Trema > Trema orientale. The sequence continues at coordinate 389,483 of JXTC01000153.1, forward strand.
ATGTCCCGTTGCTTAAAGTATTTAGCCTTTTTCTTTGGTATAAAGAAAATATACCCAGATATAAGTTTCTGAGATTAACAAAATCAACAAATCTCAATTCCAATATTGAGAAAACTTACGAAAATCATAGCGATCATACTTTCAATCAGAGAATATTCTAATACGAAATTAACAAAAAAAAAAAAAGAAGAAGAAGATGAAATCAGTTTCTTAAAACGCATCAGGGTTTGTCTCAAACGAAACAATAGAGAAATAACGAAGAAAAAAAGAGAAGCCCATTACCATCCCAAGCCAGATAGCGAAACAGCACCAAAAACCCAAAAAATTAAAAATAAAAATCACTAAAACAGCTGAGAGTTACGAAAAAGGAAGAAAATGGGACCTGTGATATGTATAATAATAGACCACCTGGCAAAGAAAAGCAACCGAATCACCATAAAACCCAAACACCCAGTTTTTGTAGTAGCAGTACTAGTACTAGTAGCAGTAGTAGTAGGGTTTTCAGAAGCGCAGCCAAACAGAGAAACAGAAAGAGATCACCTCAAACCCCTCTTCCTCTCTCTCTCTCTCTCTCTCTCTCTCTCTTTCTCTAAAGTTGGGTTTGGCTCTGCCCACTTAACCCCGCAAAAAGTCTAACCAACCAAACGGATCCGTAGCGATAGAAAGAGAGAGAAAATAGAGAGAGACCGGAAGTGACGGAGACAGCAAACATGGGAGATAAAAAGGAAAAAAAAAAAAACCAAAAAAGAAAATTTGAGTAAGAGAGAGAGAGAGAGAGAGAGAGAGAGAAAGAGTGAAAGGGTGTTTTTATTAATTTATTTATTATTTGTTTTCGGGAGAGGAGAGAGAGAGAGAGAGAGAGAGGGAGGGGGTGTGGACTGTTGGGGGGAGGAGACACCATGAAAATGAGTGCGTCAGAGAGGGACAGGGACAGGGGGATGATGTTGATATGATAGCAAAGGAAAAGAGAAGCGAACAAGGAAGAGCCAAAGGGGGTGCCTCGTGGGTCCCACCTTCGCGCCCTCCTTCTCTGACGACGTGGGCTGTCCTCTCTCTCCACATGCCTCTCCCTGATGGCCCCCCCCAGCCATTGCCTGGTGGGTCCCAACCCCCACCCTTACCTCGGCCTTCCCTTACCTTTTACCCCCCCTCCTCCCAATCTCTAAACTCGTCAGCTTTTCGTGGGCCCGGCCCACCACACACGGAAGCCTTATATTTGTCATTATTTATTTATTTTTTTAGTTTTTAATAAAGAGAGAAACCCACTAGGTATGGTATGGTGTCTCAAGTCTGGAGGGTGGGTCCCACCACCGTTTTCCTTTTTTGTTTTTCTATCTATCAGCCGGAGGAAAAAAGGGAGATGATAAAAGAGAAAGGAATAGCAATTTTCTGGTGACTTTTTATTATATTATTATTAGAGCTCAGAGGCGCGATATTCGTCCGTACAGTCTTTACACCCACTTGACTCGTCATTAGTTTAATTTATTTTTTTGATTTACTAATTTTTATATTTATTTTTATTTTTGCTTCTCTATAATATTTGTTTACTTCTCCAATCCATAAAAGAAATCCCACGGTCCTTTCGCAGGCATAAAGTAATGAACGCAATGGGTTGAGCGAGCCAGCTAGCTTAGCAAATCGAGATACGTTGTAGTAGTATTATTATATCATTACAATCTATGAACTTTGGTATTGTCCTTCAATAATAGTCTGTCACTCTTTTTTTTTTTTTTTTTTTTTTAAAAAAAAGAGAGAAATGCTTGGGAGTCTTTTACGCTGGATGACGACTTAGTAATGCTAATCATGATTGCCCAATTATCAGAACCAAAACAATCTCTTTAAAAAAAATAAAAAAATTTACCATTTCTTTTGTGGATTGACTAGTTTAATGTACATGTCATATTTAATTGTGGAACACATGATACATACGACGTTCCTATATTTTTTGTTCACAAAATACTATTCTTTTTTTTTTTTTTAATTTTATTTTGTTAACTCGATTTACATTGTACACAACTCACAGGTGGTTGAAAATTAGTTCATTATTCTCAATATATAAAATAAAATTAATGCAGGGTTAAACATAATAAACAATACATTGGCTTCCTAGGCCACGATACGGTGGGATTCTCATCGAACATAATTTATTCAGGCAAGATATGGTTGAAACCGGCATTTAAGGGGGAAAAAATATCCATAATTTACATATATATATATATATATGTATGTATATATATGATTAAAACCTATGTTCAAGGGTCAAATTCTATTACTACTAAAGTGGACATATATGTTTATTGAGAGCAAAGTATATAGATGTGTACATATATAAATATATTGATTAAACACGGTCCACGGAATAAAATAATATGGATAATCAGAAAACAATATTAAACGTCAGAGTTTAATCAAGGGTCGAGACTTGTGAGATATACCTAATAAACAATATTAATGTCGCTTCTTTAGCAAACACCCCGTTTCTTACAAGTAAACAAGATGGTCTATTCTTTAATATATATATATATATATTTTTAAAAAACGACACTTTATTCCTCCTAGTAAAACAACAGTGTCTCTCACTATATATATATATATATATAAAAAAAAACCTAACTAACTATCTATCTTATCAAATATAAGAAAATAACATTGTCTTAAAAAGCACATGTTTTTCTAGCCAATAAACCACATCTCAAAACATGTCTATGACATCTCAATGCAAGTCTAATGACACGTTCTCTGAATAATAAATGACTTATTGTTATTTCTCACTAGTTTTCCCCAGAAATGTCGAGTGCAGTGTAAACAAATTGTTGTTTTCAAATGAAATGAAGAAATACGGTACGGTTGTTCCTCTTCTACATGACATGCAGAATTTCATCATAAACAAACGATGCATAATAGACTAATTTACGTATAATATAAGAGAATAAGAGGTGTGAGAGCAGAGACCTAAGTTTCCACACTTCTTTTTCTTTACATCCGTAATTTCTACCCAACAAATCAATTCTACTATACCAATAACTTACGTGCAAATCAATGAAATAGTTGCAGTGCTTTCCAAACCCGAGGTATGTCACTCGTGATGGTGATTGGAGTTCCGGGGACTCTTCTCTTTTCTGAAAGCATTGAAGAGATCGACACCAAGAAAAACATTGAGCAAGTTCATTCCAGCCATCCCAAACAGGGCCAGTGGCAATTCTACACCCTTTTCAAATTTGGAAGCATCCAAAATGAGCTTGGCCGTGATGAGAATGTGAGCTGCAAACCTTGCTGTAATGAAGGTAACCCAGTTGAGAACCCATTCTATCCTTATGATTATGCTCTTGGCATCACGAAGTCCAGCCATCCGCCGGACTTTCCTCACGTGTAGGAAGATTGAATGCAGCTGTATCATCAAAGAGAAATATCAAATTGAGCTTTATACATAACATCATGAGTGCATTTATATTCCAAACTCAATAGTTATATATTTGGATTCACTACCATTTGGCAGAAAGGAAACACTGGAAAAGAAACAACCGACAGTTCTTGCCAGAAGTTTAGCAAAGAGATAGACTTTATATTGAATCGTTAAGATTAAAACTAGAAAAGTGGCAGACAAATATTAACACATTAGTGGTAGGTTATTCGAAAGAAAATTTGTAATAGTTTTTCGATTAATCTATATCCCACATTATACAATACAAGAATCAAATGGAAGTTGCATCAGAACACGTAGAGGCATGGTTATTTGTCTTTGAAATTTCTTGATATAGACTTCCAAGGATTTTTTTTTTCCTTGAGAAACTTAAAATCTAAAATGGCTCTCTTTCAGTAAATAGAATTTCATAGCCTCATTATACATCCTACAAAAAAACGTCTTCTTGATGTGAAACACTAAATTCAATCAACAAAAGTATATTATCCACATACAGACGTCTTTACTAATGATGTAAAGAATTTGGTAGAAACGATGATATACCTCACAAATGAGTGTGAGAATAAGATAGTTGATGGTGACATTCCGATACAAAGCCAGAGTAAAGCAAATGAGGAGTATAAGATGATGCACCAGGATGGCCGGAATCCAACCACTATATAATCGGTAATTCAGCATATCCCATTGGTCATATGCAAAGTAACCGCATGAGAAGCACAAAGCTGCATATGCCCAGGGCCAAGTACCCCCAAACAACTGAGAATGCTCAAACATCCGACTTGAACCACTTTCTAACCATTGATTAACCAAAATGAAAACCACTGCATAGACGTAAAGAAAATTCAAATTACTTCATATGGTAGCCTCATACTGAATATTTTTTTTCAACATTCCCTCTGTTTAACAAGGCAACAAAGCAGAAAAATCCTCAAACGACCACATATTGCCTTTAAAGAACCACAGGGCGTCTAATTAAAGTGATTGGTTGATCTACAAAAAGAAATGCCTAAACTCATGCACACAACTTGGGAGTGACCCTGTTCTAATAATTGAGAGAAACCAAGTTACAAAGCCACCGTTGACAACTCCAGTTCGGTTGCCTCCTCTACTCCCGGCTTGGACAAAGTAAAAACAGGGTTTTGTATTCCATTTCATTGAAGGGTTTCTCCAAACTCAGTCTTTTAGTTCTCATCTCACGACTTACACATATAACTATATATATATAGTCTCGTAAACTTATCAGACCCCAAATGGTGATGATGCAGGGTATGTCCATAGAGTGAGGGTATGACTACCTTGGATTTGGAACAGCAGCTCGCTAATCAGCTTAGCGATCTAGATTATGCTAGTCTACCAATGTTAATTAACAAATCAATTCTCTTCCTGCTCTAACATTTGTGTTATACAACCACAACGAGTTTTCATGTCACATTCAACTGTTTTACATCTGATTCATAAACATGAGATCAATGAATAACAAGTAAACGCCGTGAGCTCATGAAGACTTACAAACAAAATAAGAAGAAGTGAAAATACCCATGAGAAAAAACCAAAGCTAGGAACCAAAAAAGAGAATAAATATACAAAGGAAAATAAACAAATACCGAGTTCAGAAAAATAAACAAAGTGAAAAGAGGGGATAATGCTGGAAAGGGAAGAAGTCCAAATTTAGGGTAAGAACCAAAACAGGAGAGAGGGAGGGGGGGGGACACAAGAGGAAAAGTGAAAAGGCAGAGGTAAGAACCTGAAGAGGAGGTAATGGTGGAGTGAAGGAGAGAGACAGAGGTATTAACGAAGAGAGGGTCACGAGACGCGAAATAGCGGATGACCCAGTTGGCCGTTTGGAAGAAGAAACATCCGCCGACGACGCAGAGCAGCTCAGACCGCTTGTTGAATAGGATTTCGAACAAAATTGAGACGAACCAAAGTATCAGAGTGGCCAAGAAGAAGACCCCTATCTTGTTCTGATTTTGCCCTGTTGTTCTACCCATTCGCATCACTCACTCTCTCTCTCACTCTCTAAGCCACATAGATTACAGTGACGGTGGCAGAGAATGTGGGAAGCTATTAATTTAAAAACGAAAGTGGCGATCGATTCGTTAATTTGGAAGTTGCAACTTTTGGAAGACATGTCTGTCCTGGGGTTTCTTCGTTTACCCGCGATCTTATCTCATATTATGCCTTTATGGGCTCGTTTTTAAAGCCCATTTTTTTCTTTCTTGAAGTGAAAAAAAAAATTGTAGGCCCATTTAATGGGAGATGCCACGTTTGACGTAGCCCAAAATTCCAAATGAACGAATTAGAGAAAATGACATGGGCTTTTTAGCCCAATGGCTGAATTTTGGGTCACAGTTTGCAAAATGGCCGTTTTTCATATTTAATATATCAAAATATATTGATTTATTTTTTGAAAATCGGTTTCTTTTTTTAAAAAAATTGATTTAATTTTTAAAAATCGATTTAATTTAAAAAAATAGATCGACCAAAAAATACTTAAATAGTCATCTATTAAAATAAAATTATAAACGGTCATTTATTAAATAGGTGTAAAAAAAAAGACTATTTTTTAAATTGATCTTAAAAAAAAAGGACCATTTGTTCTAAATACTCAAAGGACATGGATAGGACTAAATTGGACCAAAATGACTTTTTTGTGTATTTTTTAAAAAATGACATTTTTAGGAGTGCCGATGACGTCTTGTCCTATCATAAAAAATTTCTCATAAAAAAGTCCGAAATAATAGTTTATTCATAGTCAAGAAGCTCTTGACCTATGGTTAAGAAATCTTTGACACTCTTAAAATTGTTATTTTTTGAAAAATGCATAAAAAATTTATTTTAGCCCAAATTAGTCCTATCCATTTCATTTTATCTAACAAATTAAGCTAGAGATCTTTGTTTTAAATCATTTGTTTTTATAAGTTGTTAAGGTATAACTTGTTGGTTTGTGGGACTGATTAATATTTTTTTTATTTGAGGGGATTCAAATTTAATATCTCTACATTGTGAAGAGTATAGACAATCGCAATTACTAGAAGAATAATGTCCAGTACACTAGTATTATAATTAAAATTCGTGCTAAATAATATAACATGATTTCAACCAACTTTAAATGCTCTGTGGTTGAATATTATGTCACACCATAGAGTTTTAGAAACTTCATAAATTATGAATGTCCCTAACCTTTCTCCATCAAAAAGTCATAAAAACAAGATATTGCGTTGAATATCTATATGTCTTTTTTTTTTTAAGGCGACAAAATTAGTAAATGCCCCAATTTACATGAATTTACTTTTCTACATGGCACAAGTCTTAATGAAAAAAGAGAGGAATAAGGAGTAGGCGTGAAAACTTATTATTCCTAATAGAGTGGGGTGGGAATTGAGTAGTATTAGGTATTTTTTTTAATTTGTAGTAAGTGGAGGTCATTAATTAAGCTCTACTTTAAAAAAAAAAAAAAAAAGATTATAAGAAGAGCATATAACGCTTCAACGAAAAAAACCCAAGACTTACAAAGATATCAATTATAATAATCGAAACTTTAGAAGATAGATTCATGGACATGATTTTATATTGCCCCACATGACAGAAATAAGTATAGCACCAACCCCATAAGACAAAAACCCGAAATTCTTTTTCAAAAATCCGAAAACAAAGACAAGAAACACAAAATAGAAGATAGAGAAAGATATCTTGACCATCCGAGCTGGCAGGATATAGGGGCCCACTGGTGCAAGATACTCTCTCTTAAACCAAAAAAGCATGTGGAAGCAAGGCAAGCCACGAGGGAAAGAAGGGAGTCCACGCTTGTCCACGTGGCAGGCCATGGGAGGCAAGCCGAGATCGCGCCCAACACCAACCTCTTATCAACAACACCCCACAATAAATCTCTCTCTCTAAAATTGTTCCTGTTTTTTCCTTCTTCTTCTCTCTAGAGTCTGTCAGCTTCAAACCCAAACGCCATGAACGCCATAGCTACAGCTGCAGCTCTTTCTTTGCCAATCTCTCTTTGCAGATCATCTAAGCTTAAATACAAAAAGGTATGCACTTATCTCTCTATTGCCTACTTAGTTTATCTGCGTCATTGCCAAATTCGTTAAAAAAAAAAAAAAAGAAAAAAGAAGGAAAAGAAAGGTGAAAACTGCTGGTTTTAGAATATAGTTTAGACTTAATAACCAAGCCTAAACCACGTGATTTGTACTTAATTTTCGATGAATTTATCTGGGTTTTCCGGCATAATGCTTGAGCACTTACGATTCAGTTGTAAAACTTCTAATGATTTTCAATATTTCTTTTTTCTCGCAATATGTACGCATATATGGATTAATACATTTCTATATAAAGGAAACCGTTTAAGCACCGGGATATATATGGGATAAATTGTTAAGGGTGTGGTATTTCAGGGTGTGAAAGCAGGATTCAGGGTGTTTGCTGTATTAGAAGAAGAAGCATGGGTGGAGAAGAAGAGTTCCTGGGGTCCTCTCTTTGACGTAGAGGATCCAAGATCTAAGGTTCCACAGTACAAAGGAAAGTTCTTAGATGTAAATCAGGCACTTGAGGTGGCTAGATATGACATTCAGTACTGTGATTGGCGAGCTCGCCAAGATGTTCTTACAATCATGCTCCTTCATGAAAAGGTCTAATGAGTTTCACTGGTTCATGACAAAACCATTATGTTATTCTGTTTGACGTTTCCTATTGTATTGTTGGATTGTAACTGAAGATAATTGGTGTAGGTTGTGGAAGTTTTGAATCCCTTAGCTCGCGATTATAAGTCTATTGGGACCATGAAGAAGGACCTAGCTGAGTTGCAAGAAGAACTAGCACAAGCTCATAGACAGGTATGCAAAATTAGAACTAGAAGATAAATATTTTGATTCACTAGTTCTAAGGGTGCTCAGAGGAACCCATTAATTCTGGACTCTGTGTCTGATATTATCTGGTTCTTAACCATGTTAAAATAACAACAACAGGTACATATATCTGAAGCAAGGGTTGCCACTGCTCTGGATAAACTAGCTTACATGGAAGAACTGGTGAATGATAGACTGTTACAAGACAGAAATACAAACACTAAGGAGTCTGAGCAAACATCCACTTCTCCAAGTTCTTCCACAGAAACTTTGAATGCTGTAAAGAGAAGGTTACCACGGAAAAGCTTGAATGTGTCGGGTCCGGTTCAACCTTACCATCCTCGCTTGAAGAACTTCTGGTACCCGGTTGCCTTTTCGACCGACCTTAAGGAAGATACCATGGTATGGTATTCATTCTTTTTTCTGTTAACTATTTGCTTTCCATTTTCCTTTAGTTACACTTTTTGGCGTTTCCCTGGGGAAAACAAAACAAAAATATCCAAATGAATCGTGCCTTTCATTAGTAAAGAAAACAACTTGGGCTACTTTTTGTGTCAATATGAGAAATGTATTGCTACAATACTTAATGGAGTATGTACAATCATTTTCCTCTTCTATTGAGGAGGAGAGATTGCTTTGGTTGCTATCTCAGATAGGAACTACCCTGTCTTGTGTTTCCTTTTAGTTGAGATTTTGCTCTATGCTTCTCTTACGAGAGCCTTGTTTCTTTTCTGTTTCAGATACCTATCGAGTGTTTTGAGGAACCATGGGTTGTCTTCCGTGGAAAAGACGGGAAACCCGGATGCGTCCAGAACACCTGTGCACATAGAGCCTGCCCTCTTCATCTTGGTTCAGTAAACGAGGGTCGTATTCAATGTCCGTACCATGGTGAGTAGAAGTTTTAAAGGAAGTATGCACCAGTTTTTATTGACATGTAGTCTGGGAATTTATGAAAATCTTTTAAAGGTCTTTAAGTGTTAAATGAGGGAAACTAATTGGACTTTGCTGACTTTTTAAACACTCTGTTACGAATGAATAACAGGGTGGGAGTACACAACAGATGGTAAGTGTGAGAAAATGCCATCTACGCGACTACTAAATGTAAAAATCAAGTCGTTGCCTTGTTTTGAGAAAGAAGGGATGATCTGGGTTTGGCCTGGCAGTGATCCTCCTTCAGCCACCCTTCCTTCCTTACAACCTCCTCCAGGATTTCAAATCCATGCAGAGGTATACCATAGAGAAATTTCCATGCTTTTAGCTTATTTGGGTATGCAACAAGCCTAAGAAGTAAACTTGAATGTAACGTCTTATGCTCTATTATCTTTCCTCAAACAGATAGTCATGGAACTTCCAGTTGAACATGGGCTACTTCTAGATAACCTTTTGGATCTTGCTCATGCTCCTTTCACTCACACATCCACCTTTGCCAAAGGATGGACTGTCCCCAGGTTTGTTTTCTGTTCCAAGTAACAGTGAAGATTATACAAAATTAACCATTTTTACATCCAAAAGAAACAATAACTCTTTCTTTAATAGATTGACTATGGAGTATCGGGAAAACTCTCATTTTTTTTTTTAATAGATTGACCGTGGAGTATTTGGAAAACATGCAAAGAGTTCTTCATACCTCTGTTGTACAACCGTATACTATATCCCAATAAACATCTTAAAAAATTGATAAGTTAGTACTAGGAGAGGAAACTTAAATGTTTACGTCAACGACTGATGAATCTAACCTTGGCTTTTACTTGGAAATGTTCTAAATGCTCAGCTTGGTGAAATTCCTGACACCTGCATCTGGCCTCCAAGGATATTGGGACCCGTATCCAATAGATATGGAGTTTAGACCACCTTGTATGGTACTCTCAACAATTGGGATATCTAAGCCTGGGAAGCTGGAAGGTCAGAATACACAGCAATGCGCCACACACCTCCACCAACTACATGTGTGCCTACCTTCATCGAGACAGAAGACAAGGCTATTATACAGAATGTCACTCGATTTTGCTCCATTGCTGAAACACGTTCCTTTCGTGGACCGTCTATGGAGGCATTTCGCAGAACAGGTAAACGAACTCATCCTTCATCATCAAAATTCGAATCAATCCGGAACTAGACAGGGAACTCGAGTCGATTATTTGTCATCGCATTTCTGCTTAAAGACTCCGTTTTGCGTAATCTCACAGGTTTTGAATGAGGATCTGAGGCTTGTAGTTGGGCAACAAGAGCGAATGATCAACGGCGCAAATGTATGGAATTGGCCAGTTTCCTATGACAAGCTGGGAGTTAGATACAGGGTATGGAGAGATGCAGTGGAAAAAGGAGCCAAGCAATTACCTTTCAGCAACTCAATGTGAAAAAAAAAAAAGAACAAAAAAACCTTCCCAACTTATAGACAGATGAAGTAACACTTCTCATGTTTGCTCCTCATGCCCAATCTGCACGAATAACTCAACGTCTCTTCCCCCAAAAGCTTGCATATAATAAGATGATGGACGAAGACGATCGACGATGTGCAGTTTGGCTCTCCAGAATCGAATCCCAGTTTGACTCGGCGGGAACCGTTGATTAAAACCTGAGGCACAAAATCATATTGTCTCTTCATAGTTAAAAAAAAAAACAAAAAAAAATCCCCTGTAAGATTAGAGAAACTGTACACTAATATTTGCTTCCGTGTACAGTCTCAATTCCAATTTTTTTCCTTTTTGCACTTCTTAATTTTCTTCAATCCCGTTCTTCTATTGCTTCGCCTTAAAGTGTTTCCGAATTTTTACAGACGAGTGTGTGACCCCCTTTTACCCCTGTAATACAAAAATGTTTGTTGTAACATGTATTAGTATCAACTTTGTTCTTTTCCAAATTCTCAGACTAAAGTAGTAAATTTACAAGTGAGTTTCTTCAATGACTGGAAATTTGGAGAGAATCAACCAAACCCTAAAATCTATATCACTTGCATACTTAAAAATTGGAGCCTAAATCTCAAGCAAGCAAGAGAAATTGTTGTTAGAAAACACATTATCACAATTCGCAATCAAGATAGGAAGAAATCTCTCACTCATTTTTCATTCACTACTACACCGAACAAACCCTCAGATACATTCAACAATATTTCAAGAAAGAAAGAAAAAAAAAAAACCTGGGAAAAACCCCTAAATTTGTCAAAATTTACAGAGCGGCTCCACAGAAGGGGCAGAATCTGAAATCAGGCTTCACAATCCGATCACAGAAGCGGCAGCGAGGAGAGAGCGAGCCCTCGGCCGACGAGGGCGGCGGAAGCGAGTCGGCGTTGGGAGGCGGCGGGAGAGAGTAGGACTGAGGGAAGAAGAGGTTGCAGTTGTTGCAGTGCATGAGAGGCTGCTTTCCAGGCCACCGCCATACCGGAACGAAGAAGAGCTTGAGGACCTTGTCGTAATCAACCAGATCAGCTGGTGAGCGACATGATATGCACCTTCCCGCACCGGATTTTAGCACCTGCCGTACTTGTTGCTCTACTCCTCCGACGAAGAAGAAGAACATTTTTACCTTTTTTTTTCTGGGATCGATTTTCTTGTATTTTCTCGCGGTTTCTCGGTGGTTTTTCCAACGAACAAGATGAAGAGGCGGGGTGATTACTTTCTCTTTCTATTATTATTTATTTATTTATTTTTTATTATCGAACTTTTTCGAGAGAGTTCGGGATTCAGCTAAAGATTTCGCGCGGGATTAAGAAGGTGCTTAAAGGAAAAATGAAGATAATTAATAAAGGCAAGATATGTGCCAACTAGTGCTAGTCTAGTTGGTCCAAAAGTTTGAGGGTTAAGCGGGTTGACCTGAAATCCATCCGTTTATTATACGTGTTACACGTGTCAACCCGAAATTGACACAAAAATTAAATGGGTCACTCAAACTCGTTTATTTCATGTCGTTTTTGAGTCGTAACGTCGTGTCGTGTAGAAAATTGCCAGCTCTACTTACACGTGGTTGGAATGGATCGCTAAAATTGAGTGTTTGAATTACTTCAGTTTTTTTTTTTTGAGGAAAAAAAAAAGAAAAATTGAAAACAAGCTCGCAGGGCAGATATGCTTTGTTGTGGTGCTTCACGTGGATCTACTCTGCTGGTTACGACGGCTGGCAAAAGGTCAGGAGGAGGACGGTAGGCACTTGTCAGTGGTTAGCATATTACGTACGTGTTGTTTAGGTGTAAGTGATAGCGTATGAAATGAGCCACGTGAAGTAAATAAACGAATTATAAAAGAACTGTAACTGCTAATATTTATTATACACTGGATGTTGGACAATCTCAAGATCTAGAAAAGGTCCCATGCAAGCCACAGGTCATCCCTGTATTTTGCCACTTAATTTCGAAATGTTGAGACAGATAAAAGAACATAACTCTAATCAAACTCAAGTACTATTTTACATTATCAAGATACTAAACGCAATTTCTACATCATCTTAATTAACAAGAGACATATGTACATTAAATTAAGTTATAAATTCATATATTATCATTTGATATTATAGGACCACAACGCTTGTTTTATTTGCTGTGTCTTTCTAATCCACTATTGCAATGAAATCCAATAGTTTACAAAAGCACTTGATACGATCCAACAGTAATTTAAAAAAAAAAATTAGGACATACTGTTGACTAATTTGCATTAAAAAGAGATGAAATGGAAAAAGTGTGCAGTCTTAATGATAAGTACATTTTCTTTATGTTCATAGTTTAACTGAAAAAATAATTATATACTATCCTTTGAGTACATCCCAACTAGGTTGGCATATACTCAAAATAATATTAATGTAATAACCCATCTTTTTTTTAAGGGCAAAAAGGTCATTGATCTTATAAAAAAAAAAAAAAAAAATCATATATATATATACATTTCACTCTCTCTCCTCTATGTCTCCCTCACCCCCGTCCCTCACTCTCTCACTCTCTGTTTTGCTCGGCCGAAGCTCGCCGAAGGGAGCCACCACCGCGTCGCGCCATCGTCCAGCCTCGAGACTGCCGGCGAGTCCTCCCCGCACCACTACGAGCCCGTCGCCAGTCACCGGAAGTCACCGGAAGCGCTCACCGGAGCCGGAGAAGACACAAAAGCCGTTTATACCCATTTTAGTTTTTTCGTCACCGGCGAAGATTCCAACCACCAAACGACTCCAAACCGGTCCCGTTGGATTCGTATCGTCGCAAGGGTCGTCAAGGTATATATATCTCGACCCCATACTGTCCGGATCAAAATTTGCCATTTTTGGGTTTATTGAGTTTAAGCTTGATCTTGTTAAATCCGGCCGTTAGATTGTGTTTTTGACTTCATTTTTGGAATGTACTCGGAAAATGGGGAAGTTCGATATATATATTGTGTTATTTAGTGATCGGCACGAAAATCGCGATCGGACGGTCCCGATTTCGCCTCGTTTTGTGTAACACCGGTCCGGTGTCGGCCGGGACCTGAATTGGTCGAATCATATGTCTAATTTAGCTATTTTGGAAATTAGGAATTCAATAGAGAGGTCCATTCATTGAATTGAAGCTCCGTTGAGAAGTTGGTTTTTCCCAAGTGAACGATCGAGGGCGTGGAATTAGTTCTCGACCCTCCAAACGATCGTCCAACGGCATCTTGAGCATCCAATAGCGTGGTATCGCTATTCTAGTGAGGTAGGGATTCGGTTACATCTCTTTTACATCATTTTTGAAAACTTATTTTCTGCAACATATGAGAACAAATGTGATTTTTGAACTGCTTTGGATATATATGATGGAATTGAATTTTATTGTATATATTGGATTGTTCTGAGACTTTTCTGAGTGCAGGTTAATTTTGGATATGTTAAAATAGGGCCGTTGTGTTGCCCATTTTTCTACAAAAATTTAATTAACCATTTTATTAAAAACCAGAACATTACTTGAACTTAAACTACTGCATGGCTACTTTTACATATCAGTTCATAGTACACGTGTCATAGGATCACACATGAGTACCAGGTTAGCATCATGAGGTTTTTACAGTGTGGCGCTGTGGCTCCACCGGCGGTGCAGAGTCCGTGAACCCGCGCGGGGTATTTCTTCTGATTACCTCCCCATTTGGCAGGCGTAGGCAATGCGGTTGCCCTTCCAGGTTTGGTAGGCGACACACGGGTGTCCCCTCCGGTTATGGGCTAGGTGTCAGGCAGGCTGTATGGCATACATAGTGCCAACACCCTGGTTTCCATTGATGAGAGGTTG
>JXTC01000153.1:413182-460095 GCA_002914845.1 Trema orientale
GTGTGGTTACCTAATCCTAGTCCAATAAGGATTGATGGGGTCTCTATTGGTGACTAGTATATAAGGACATAACTATAGGGTTTTGGTCCCCAAGCTAAATAGAACGTATGCTCTTCTCCTCTGCCTCCATCAACAGAGAGAGACCCATTGAGCATTCATAAGGTATTCTGGCTGTGGAAGACCTTCTACCCTCAGGCTCTAATCAGTTAATCGCTTCCGCTTACGTGATCACATCTTTTGCTGTCAAATACGATGGATTCAGGTTAGTCACGGGTTTACTCTCAACAAATCTTTTCCTGACAATCTGGCATGATAGATTCTGGGATTATATTTGGTTTATTAATCCATTATGTATATCTAACACGAAGTGCTCTCGGATGGTCACCACAGGTATCTCGACTACGGTGCTTTGATCTTTTTCTTGATGGTCGACCGACGTTAATCTAAGTAGATGGTCTAATTTCAAGTGGATGACAAGATTCTGGCATTGAGGAATAAGGCATTGATTGGGCTCAGTAGTACTACTACTCGCAGCGTTAATAGGCTCAAGATGACTGAGTCGGCAGTCGTAGAGAGTCTCTGGCCTAAAAGCATACTAAGGATGTTAGAAAATAGGTTAAAATATTGGGCTTAGAAGTATAACTGCATTGTGAAGTCCAAAAGTGATAATAGGTGTTTTGGATAGCTTTTACTTCTTGAAGTAAAAGTATAAAAAAATCTTCCTAAAAAAGATGGTAGATCCATGCTTCTTTAAAAAGATGTTTTGGATACAAAAATATCTTTTAAGAATTCATCCAAATACTCTCAGAAGATTTTTTGAGCTCTAAAAGATCTTTAAAATCTGTGCCAAACAGGTCCAATATAACTCCTATTTTTATGAAGGGTTTTATTAGCTTTTACCTACAAAAATAAAAAGATTTACACAAATACAGTATGCATGGGAGAAATAATTAGTTTTCATATCACACATGATCGGTATTTTTGCAAGTGATAGTAAAAAAAACGCGGTGGTATTATTATAATAAAACCATCTTTTATTGATAATATTTATACCTTTAAAAAGCAAGATAAAACGTTTAATGGATGGTTGTTCCATTCAGATCTCTTGTTTTAATCCTCTGACATTTGGGTTTGATTCCCAGCAAACTAAACTCCATGTATTTAGCCTTTCTTTACATTTTTTTTATTATTTTCTTTTTCTTTGTTTGATTTTTTGTTTTTCAATTTTTTTTTTTACTTATTAAACCATACTCTTGTCTTTATTTTTTCCTCTTTTTTTAATGTTTAGTTCTTTTTCCTTTTTCTATTTTCTCTTTTTCTTTTTAATTTTCCTCTTCTATTTTTCTTTCTTTCATTTTTTTTTTCTAGGAAGTACTCACTCTTTTTTCTTTCTTTTTTTCTTCTTCTATTCTTAGGAATAGAAGTTTATTCTTAGGAATAGAAGGAGCCATTTTTTTTCCTCCTAATTAATTTGGTTACTAGTTACCACTAAGTAACCAATATGATAATAAGTAACTAATTCGAATACTGGTTACTATTTTCCTGGTTATATGTTGACTTATAACCAATCAAGTTACTATTAACTAATTTGGCTATTAATTTCTTGGATTATTGGTTATCAGTGGTTATTGGTTATAGCTTCTGAATTCTTTTTGATACTAATTCCCAGAATGATTATTAGTTATAAAGACCAGTGACTGGTTGCTAGTTATTAATTATAAAGATCATTACTAGTAACCAATCTATTTTTGATTCACCAATCTAAGATTATCGAACTCATTCATCGATGCCTGCTACAAGATATCAAGAAGAATCTTTCGTCCCAGTATTTAATAATGCATGATCTAAACCAGGAGCTTTTTGTTTCAATTGCAGAGGATGAAAAGTTCTGCTCTGTATATAAGGGGATAGATAATGTGCAAGAGAGCAGGGTTTACCGACTGGCTATGCAAGGAAATTACGGAGAAGCACGGGAGAGCATGTCAAAGGTTCGCTCTTTCTTTGTCTTTGACTCGGATATGGTCACTTCTTCGATGCAAAAGCTACTGTGTAGTTTTTCTCTATTAAGAGTACTAGATCTGAAGGATTCTCCTATTCTTCAGTTGCCAAAAGAACTAATGCATTGTTATAATTTAACATACTTGTGCCTGAAAAGAACACGAATTGAGAAGCTCCCGAAAGCTATCGGAAAACTCTGCAACTTGCAAACATTGGACATAAGGCAAACAAAAATTCAGGTGCTTCCACATGGGATTGTGAAGTTATCAAACCTCCGTCATCTACTTATGCGCCATTCTAATTATGCTAACAAATTAATGGATCTTACCTAATCTCTTTTTTTTCCTTTTTAATTTAAACAAAATTGTATTAATATCAAATCAAGACCTAAATAAAACAAATTCAAAATTAAATTAAACTAAAATTAATTTAAGTTATCCTAGTTACATTAAATACTTAAATAAAATAACTAAAAGAAAGTAAAATTAAATTAAAACAAAACATAAATAAAATAAAAATAATTAAAATTATTTAAAATCTAGACTACAATTACTCAAGGACACACATTTTTTACAAGTAAAATAGGATAATAAACTCTATTTTTATAGAGTTATCACAGAGAAAGTTGGCAGACAATACGCGTCCATAAAAGCTTGTACTTGCCGACCTGATACCCAATGTAAGGTGCCCACGATCGTACTCTGATCACTCTATTTTTATAGAGTTATTTGTACTTTTTATCTATTAAATTTATGTGTCTTTGAGTAATTTTAATTTAGATTTTTAGTAATTTAATTTGTTTTATTTTATTTGGTTTAGATTTAGTTTTATTTAATTTTATGTTATTTTATTAGGTTTAGGTATTTTGATTTAATTAGTTTAAGTTAATTTAATTTGAATTAGATTTTTATTAGATTTAAGATTTTGATTTAATTTCATTTTGTTTGATTTAGGTGAAATAGAAAAGAAGAAAAAGGTTAAAAGAATATTTCGTACGATTTCAGGCCGTTGGACCAAGTTGACGGATGCACATGATTGGCACATGTAGTGCGCGCATAGAGGAAGGCGAGTGGGCAGCTGGAGCAGCCTACAGCTGGGCCCCACCCAAATTTTTCCCATCAACAAAAACTGCAATGATGTAGAATAATATTACTACCTTCACCCAGCAAGATGGAGAGACATTATATGAAGCCTGGGAGAGGTACAAAGACATGCTGTGACGGTGCCTGTATCATGGACTTCCTAAGTGGTTAAAGTTACAAACCTTCTTCAATGGGTTAAATGACTCAACTAGAACTCTTGTAGATGCAGCAGCGGGTGGTTCGTTAATGGGTAAGACTGAAGAAGCGGCCTATGAATTACTTGAGGAGATGGCTGCTAGTCTATTTATATGGAGTTTCTTGAAAACTTCTAAAAATTTTGAGAATTGCTGATCCAACTTTTGTTTATTGAACCGTTGAGGATACAAAATTAGAGGGACATATAGCGGTGGGTTGTCTGGGAATAACTTGGATTTCTGCTTTTCTGGCTTAATTTGTCTTATATCAGATTGCCCCTGAGGTTGATTGCTTTTGCTCGGAGAAGGTGGTATGGTTGCTCTATTTGCTTCCCACTCCTGAGAGTTACTGCATTGTACTGCTCCTTCGGGTTTGTCTCGGTATCACTCAGAAAAGAACCCAGAGGTCTTATAGAGAGTATGTTGGATATCTAGCTGATTTGGATTTTCAAATTTCTAATAGACGCATCAGTCTTTACCATATATCCATTTGTATTCTCAGTAAGTTGAGCAAGAGCATCTTCCAGAGAGACTTTGTTGACTTGAGGCTGAGGTTGATATCCAATCGGTGGCATTACAACATTGTCATTGTTTCTCGATGAAAAATTTAGATGGTTGCGCCATCCCTGATTATAAGTGTGGGAGTAAGGGTTGTTCTGCTGTCGGTTAGCATTCCCTACAAAGTATGCTTGCTCAAGCTAATCAAAGAAATTTCTATCATGGCATTCACTACTGATGTGAGGTCCACTATATAAATTACACCTTTTAGGAGGAGTGTAAATAGCATCAAATCGCTTCGTCAATGCTATAACTTGAGCTGTAAGTGCTGTTAGTTCATCAACTTCATATACCCCATAGACCTTCTTCCGTGTAGAGCTTTCAATTGGCCATAGCTCTAGCTCAAATATCTAACTATGTGAAGTTCTTGAAAGAAATTTTATCCAGCAAAAGAAAGCTGGAGGAATATGAAATAATTACACTTTCTGAGGAGTGCAGTGCAATTATACAGAAGAAACTTCCATCAAAGCTAAAGGACCCCGGGAGTTTTAATATTCCGTGCACCATTAGGAATTCATTCTTTGACAGAGCTCTATATGATCTTGGTGCCAGTATCAACCTAATGCTACTCTCAGTATTCAAGAAATTGGGTTTAGGAGAAGTTAAACTAACAACTGTTTCTTTGTAATTGGAGGACCACTCCATAAAATATCCTAAGAGAATTATTGAGGATGTTCTTATAAAAGTCGATAAATTCCTAACTGATTTTCTAATATTTGACATTGAAGAAGACCAAGAAATCTCTATTATTCTTGGTCGACCTTTTCTTGCTACTGGGAGGGCTCTTATAGATGTACAAAAAGGTCAATTGACAATGCAAGTCCAAGATGAAAAAGTTGTCTTTAATTTCTTTAAAGCAACAAAATACCTACCTGAATCGGCCTCTTGCTTTAAAGTTGATATTTTGGAGAATCGTGCAGCTGAAATACTGAAAATGGAGCATCCAAAAGAACCTTCTGCAATTTTGAGCATCTTTGCTAAGTCCACTAAAGAGGAAAAAGCAAAAGTCACGAAGAATGCAAGTAATTTCGAAGCTCTATCGTACTATCATGAGAGAAAGCTGAAGATAGTGAAACATAGGAGTAGTCATTCTACACCGTTTCTATCCATTTACGAACCTCCTTGATACGAGTAAAGAGTCTGGCTGATGACTATAAATTAAGCGCTTCTTGGGAAGCAACCCATGAACTATTTCTTTTCCTTTTTAATTTTGAATTTTTAGATTTTTTTTTTTCTTTTGTTATGTTTTGTTTGTTTTGTTTTTGTGTGCTTCAGATTCTTATACAAGTTTGAGAGTCGATATGTGGACCTTAACGATTCAACCAGAAGCTTCTGCTTGCATGTTGAAATCGGAGGAAGTTTTTTTTTTTTATCTTCTCTTTTGTTTTTAACATTGGGGACCATGTTAATTTTAAGTTTGGGGGTAGGGAGTTAAATTTTTCATTTTTTTTTTGAAAAAAAGTTAGTTTTGTTTTCATGACCTAGTTTAATTAATGAATGCCGTTGATAAGAGTTTTATTTAACTAAATAAAGTTCTTGGGAAAATGATGAATACTCTATGTGCTTGATTATGTGTTAGTTTGGTTTTGCTTCTAATTCCTTGATAATTTTGAGCACATAAATGGTTACATTTAATTATTTTACTTACTTGGAGAAAATTTATGTAGATTAAGTAAATTCTTTGAAATCCCATTATTAAATTCTAGAACCTGTTTGATTACTACTTGAGGCAAAATCCTAGACTGCACTGCATTAGAGATATAATTTAGGCCATCTTTGGATCGTTTGAGCCTTTCAAGTCTACCCTTGACACTTATATCCTTAGTTTACCCCATTGAACCCATATTGACATTTTCTTTGATAGCTATATTTTTAGCCTAGCTTTAAGCAATTTCTAATATTTTACCCTGCGCCTGATAGCACATGTGATCTTTGTTGAATATATTTTAAGTCATGTGACAATTTGGAAGGAAGGGTGGTATTGAGAAAAATCTTGTGAAGGCATACGGAAAAAAAAAAAGAGAGAAAGTACTATACCAAGTACTCTACCCTTGTGAAATATAAAGTGAAGAAAACAAAATGAAAAAAAAAAAATTAAAAAATCATAAGTTTGGGGTATAGTGCTTCAATGAGAAAATATAGAGTGAAAGAAGACAATGAAAAATAGGTTTAGGGGTATTATAGAGTGTTTGAATGCAAAGTGTTGAGTTAAGTTGTATAAGGATCCGAGAATAATTTATGTACTTAGGGTGATTTGAGCTACAAAAATGACTTTTATCCTGCCTATTACCTTAGTATACATTACAAGCTTAATAAAGTCCTATTGATCTTTGATATAGTATTAGTCTACATTAGTAGAGAGTGGTATGAAAAATAGGTCTATGGAGTTTATATTTTATCTAGATATTTATTATAACTCACTTGTTTGCATAAATTGATCCGAGTTGTAAGTAATTGAACGTAGTTATTTATTCATACATACACTCAAGGAGTCTATAGTAGAATCAAGTTGGCATTTGAATTGAAATTCTAGATCCTTTACATTGTTTAGAATTTTCCTTAAGCTTTATACTACATGAAGTCTTTGAGGCAAGTTTTGAGAATTGAACTGGGTCATAATTAAGTCATGGTTAGGTATTTAGAATTTTTTTTTAGATTTTCTTTCTTTCTTTCTTTTGCTCGAGGACTGGCAAAAATTCAGTTTGGGGGAGGGGGGATGATAACTCTATTTTTGTAGAGTTATTTGTGCTTTTTATCTATTAAATTTATGTATCTTTGAGTAATTTTAATTTAGATTTTAAGTAATTTAAGTTGTTTTATTTTATTTGGTTTAGATTTAGTTTTATTTTATTTTATTTTATTAAGTTTAAGTATTTTAATTTAATTAGTTTGAGTTAATTTAATTTGAATTAGATATTTATTAGATTTAGGATTTTGATTTAATCCCATTTTGTTTGATTTAGGTGAAATAGAAAAGAAGAAAAAGAAAAAAAGATTTCGAACGATTTCAAGCCATCGGATCAAGCTGACGGACGCACATGAGTGGTGTGTGTAGTGCACGTGCAGTGGAAGGCGAGTGGATAGCTGGAGCAACCGATAGTTGGGCCCCACCCGAAAGAAAGATGGTACAGGTGTGCTTTGAGTGTCGGATCTTATGCATCTCATGGCTCGTGCACTTAGTTTTTTCTCCCGTAATATTGCACCACATCAGCTTTATTACTCCAGCTTTTTGAAGCACCAATTAGCTCCTACATTCGTGCCGAGCCCATGGTTTTTCTCCGCACGGGATTATTACCAATGAGCTAGATTTTGAATAGAAACGTGAGAGAGAGAAAGATATGGAGTTTGAATTGGAAATTGATACATCATTTCATCAATCAGAATGAAGTATTGAATCCATATACAATACAAACACACTCTATTCTCAGCTATAAAAGGACTACGAGAGAAGAGAAAAAAACACACCATTATAGTGAGAGAAACATTGTAGTCCAGATCAGCATTAGATCATTGAGCAAAAGCACGAGGAAGGGGAGAAGAGTAGAACAACTAAGTAATCAACGAAGAAAATTTTTAGAGCAATTTTCCTTTCTTCAATCTTCAATTTTTTGTTTGAATATCATGATTATATTTATAGCTTTTCTTGGTTTAATTATGAGGTCAATTTATTTTTCTAGTACTACGATATAGCCTAACTATGATGCTTTAGAATTTTTCTTTCAATTTAGTCTATGAATTATTTTTTCTAGTTGAGTTTTCAATTCTGTTATTAATGCTTCTATTTAATTGGTCACTAAATAGATGATTTATTAATCATAATAAAATCGGAAGAAGATTTATATGTCTAGTTCGTAGGATTCAAAGCCATAAAAATGCATGTAAAATAGGAATATATTTATATGGTTTGTATAGTCGCTATATGAGTTTCCATATATCATAATGAATTCTTAATTAGCTTAATTTACATAGGAATTTAGTGAATTGATAATTAAGGGTATTTTTACTTAGACTCGGGAGAGGATAGTGAATAAATTAGGGAATCTCAACTATCAACTAGGGGAATAATTTTGGGCTAATGAGATAGAGAATTTTTAGAGTAGATTAGTTACGGTGAAATCGGAAACTCTAGGTTTAATTTTATTGATTTACATCTCGTTTTATTTTTCGTTTTTAATTTCCGTTCTCATTTATTTTTATTGCTTTTAGTTCATTTTTAGTTTTAATTTAATTTAATTTTTCTTTAATCGATTAATTCAAATAAAATTAGGGTTAGTTAAATTTTGGTACTTAGTAAATTAACAATCTTCATGGGACGATATTCATACTCATTCTATATTACTTGTTACGATAACGTGCACTTGTGTTTACAAATTTCACAACACACTCCACGCAGTTCTTACTGATAGTTACATAATTGGATGGGACTAGGATGACGTGTTCCATCTCCTGATGGTGTAAGACCCACTGGTAAGATTCTCAGCGAACCTTCTCAAAAGCGGGGTTAGAAATAGCGGGGTTAGAAGCTCTACTCTGATCGCCCCATCTCCCTTTTCTTAGTTAAAAAAAACAAGAAAGAAAGAAAAAAGATTATACACATGTCCCCGCTAAATCAATGCTATTTCTTTCATTGCAATTGGCCTTTAATGGAATAGCTTCACTTTTTTTTTTTAAAAAAAAAGTGGGGCTTAACTAATGACCACCACTTACTACAAATTAATGGAAAATGACACACACACACTACCAAGGTTTGAACCCCTGACCCCCCCCCCAAACACACACACACAACCCTCAAACCTTGGACCAACTGAGTTAGCCCCAGTTGGCTAATGGAATAGCTTCACTTAAGTACGAAAAGACAAAAAAACGAGAAAAACCATAAAGAAGCAGAATTAATGTTGCGCCACATACATTAATTAGAATAGAAGATCAAACTGAAAACGTTACGTGTATAACACAACTCACTATCTTACATTCAGAACATGGCTTTGTCAAACCTTAAACAAGTCGTGAGTATATATAGAAGCTAATTTGCATCCACACATAATTGTATGTGATGACCTTTGACGCTTTTTCGGTAACTTATAGAACTTCCCAATATATAAATGCTAAGCAGTACCTCTTGCAACAATTCCATATATTGAACTTTACTTCCGCACACTACGTTCACAAAGTTGTTTATTTCATCCGTAATATCATACTTCTTGCAAATTCAATCAATTAAGTACATCAAGCACATCCTTTTTCAGATTATTTATTGGGATCAATGGATGATCTTTATGAGACTTGATGATAAAAAAAGTACAAATCGTCTAATCTGAAGTAATATGTATTTACATATTACAATGCCAAAGCAGCCAAAAGCAATTCCTCACCCTAATTGAGAAGAACTAAATTGTGACAATGCATATACACATTAGTATATGCATTATCACAATTAGTATAACAACAAATAAGAAACTCAATATTAATGCGACAAAAACACAAGCTAACTAGTCAGAGCATGTTAAGAAGTTGAAATTAAAAAGCAATAAGTATTGACTTAAGACAATTAAGTGAATTAAAAATAGAATAATTGAAGATATAATTGCTATTACAAGTAAAAATGATGACTTCCTCGCTAAAAATCTTGCCAAGCAAAACCCGCTGGGACAAAAACTTACGAAGGGAAAAAGAGTGCAAGAGTGCAGTCTAAATATTATATTACACACATTTTATATCCAAAGTTGAAGGATAGCATAGTCACATATGCTTGAGCATCCTAACTAGCACCAATTGAATTGGTTGAAGACCTTCATAAGGACTGAGATCAGAATTAGAAGAGCTCGACGTTGTTGTTGCACTCCATCTAAGGGTCTTTTCTGGTCCTTGATACCTAGTTCTCGCACGTAGTCATGTCCTGTGTTGAGCATGATTCTTGCGAGTACAAGCATGCGTGCACCTTTGCCTGTGCACCGTATGTACGTATTATAAAATTACTGACGCACGTTTAGGGACGTTGTAGTTCTACTCGATCCTTACAAACAAACAGTACATCATCACCTTCTTTGGCTTCCAAACTGACTTGTGTTTATCTCTTCCATTACATTCCTGTTTTAATCAAAAGAAAAAGAAAGCTATATTAGCATTTTCTTTTGAAAAAGATTGACGGTTAGCGAGAGATGCAACTAAGCATTATTGTACGATAACTAAACTAATCAGAGCCTTTAGATAAGAAACATATATGAAACTATATAGATATATATATATATATATAAGATATATAACGTTAGTAAAGATCAAGAAAATTAAGATCGATACAGTGATGAACAGGAACACAAAATATATACGTATATACTTTCGGATCGGATCTAGAAAGAAACATACAATTAAAATATAGTATTGGAAGAGTACTGACGTGCATGGCCAATAATTGATCAAGGTCGATCAATAGTTGGCATAGCGTAACGACACAAAGGGCACATGTGACTAGTCTTCAGCCATTCTTCAATACAATTTTTGTGATAAACATGAGAGCATGGCATTTTTGCCAACTTCTGAGCACGATCATCACCAATATTGTGATCAAATGAAAACTCTTCCAAACAAATACTGCACTGATGCTGCCGATCTTGAACACCCAGAATACTCTCAATATTCACCTCCTTCAGCGCCTCGATGGACGATTTAGTCGCCGTAACAGCCCTTATCTCAGCCGATTCCCTCAAGGCCCTGTCCATCTCTTCTTGGTCATCATACGGTGTCACGGCATTAATGTCAAGAAAGACGTCAATTGTCATAGAGCCAGCTAATTCCTTTGCCATCTCCGCAGCAAAGGCAGCCAATTGCGACGCCAAGTACGCCGCGGTGTCGGGCGACACGACCCCCATCCTGAAGATCATCTCCCTAGCCATGACATTAGGAAGCGAGAAGAACTCGTGACAGGGCACGACCAACTCTTCTTGGTACGTTGCGGACACGAGTGGGTCGTGTGGTATTCGAGTTTCTTGGTGGTCAATCAATGTACGTGTGTGGGTAAAGTTTAAGTGGAAGACAAAAGATTTGAATCGAACAAGGCGTTCGTCATTGTCCAGCTCGATACAACCTATTTGGTACTCGTAGGTAGTGTCGGGCGGCGCAGCAGCCATGTATTTATAGTTTCAGAGAATAATCTTGAATGACAAATATGGTTCTTGGATGAGAGTAATTCTTGAATGGAAAAAGAGGAACAGAAAGGGATTTTAAAGATCACGGCCGTGTCGGTTTATACCTTGGTGGTATTCCTACTAAAACTAGTACTTCCATCTTATGTTATTTTGTTTTTTATTTATTTATTTTTTATCTCGTTTATCATCACTATATTTTTACACGTGATACGTTTCTAATTAGACTTTCGGGATATGCCTGTAACCAAAACAATGATGATAAAAAGAGTAACTAAAATCAAATAAGATAAACCAAAGAGGAAGCAGAATATTTTTACGCTGCACCTATTTAAAATATACATATCCATATACATATCCATATGGAGGACTTCTCAATGATTATAATTTTTTTGTGACCATGAATGGATACTAAAAATAACATTAAATTTTTTTGATGGTAATAAATAGCATTAAATCTTTTTGGCCAACTACCAAACTAATCACCACCGTTGGATATTAGATCTAACGGCTTAAACCATTGTAACCATCCATAGGTAAATATTGTTGTAACCATTTAAACCAAACCCATACATATATATATATATACGCATTAGACATGTGCGCACTAGACACAGGGATAAGAACATAAAACTTAGATGTTTGCAAGTAATACATTAATAATTGAGCATTGCTCTCAGCAAGTCTATCAAACGCACAAGACTATTGAACTATTAAGTTCGATACATCGGTTCTCCAAACCTCAAACAAGTCACGAGTAAATATGTAAGAGCTAGTTTCTATGTATATATAACCGCAGGAACTCCTCTGTTAAGTCAAACAGGCTTCCAAACTGTAAGCACCTCTTGAAACATCTCCATCATAAGTTCCCTGTCCGCACGCCTGACAAAGTCATTTATTTCCTCTCTGATATCGTATATCTTGCCAAACTCAAACAAGTACATCAAGCACCCTTTCTTCAGCTTGTTCAGCTGGTACAACCAAGCTTCTTCCAGCCTCTTCAGGACATTACTTGAGTTGATGTCTTCCATGAGACTCTCCTCGCAAGCGTCTTTTAGGTCCGCAATATCGTACTTGTTCGCTGCTCCGAGAAGAGCCAAACGGTGCTCCCAGAAGTCCTCTTGTTTAATGGTTCCATACAAATAACTGAGAAGGGCAGTACAAGAATTAATTGACATGTCTTCTATGTGGATCATGGAGTACTCTTTCTCCATGAGGTTGTGATGGAACATGCTCTGGAACACGGGAGAACTTGCAGACAAAATTGCCTTGTGAGCTCTTAAAGTGCCACCTGCAGTGTGGATAGTAACATCAGCATGGATTGATTCATCAAGCATCCTAGAGAGGCATCGTAGAGTGCTTTGTGTTGATATAGAGTGCATTGTTCCGTCAATAGGCCATATGGAACTAGCTTCCCCACCCTGATTTAAGAACACCGAGTAAGCTTGCATGCAATTTAAAGCAATAATAATATAATGAACAGTTGCATCATTACATTATCAACTAATAGCAATGCATTTTATTTGACAAAAATGTGTGCTTTAACGTACATTGTATTGATCCCCAGTGAAGAAAATAAATAATAATAGATGCATCATAACTCAAACTCTAAATGAAGTTCCTGCGGATCCTCAAAATACATATCATAATACATGCATTCACAGGTAAAATAACTTCCCAGCAGAGTAGAGAGAGAACATTAGTTATGAGTCCATTCTTGCATACTTAAAACAAAGGATAAAAGACATTCAACAGCACCAATGTAAAACTAACTCGAAAAATAATTTTACAAAAGGAACTAACATTTACAGAGCATATCTTCAAATCCAGAAACTCAACATCAATGATAAATCGACCAACAAAGGTAGAATCCACAGGCCACACAAAGTCTTCACACGTGCGAAGAAGCCTCTCATGAACTGCATTTCAACCAATAAATATTCACAAGAATCGTTCAGTGTTTCTTCTTGCATTTGAAAATATAAGTATCACAACAGAACTTCAGTCATTTAAGCGGAAGGAGATTACAACATATGATCCAACTAATTAAAAGAACAAAAGCAATTTGCCATGTTGCAATGGTTGTGCTTCCCTACATTCCAGCTAGTGATCCACTAGTCGAATGTATTGCATGAGAACACAGTACCCAGTTGTAGCAACAACTTTTAGGTTCAAATGAAGAATTCAAACTGATATGTGGTTGTAATCAAAAAAACCATATCAGAACCAAGATTGCCATGCTTTAAAAATAGATATTGCAAAAAAGAAACATCAGATAACAAAATATTACAGACCTATTCTATGTTGAACAGAGAGTTCAACCTGTCATTCATAAACAATGAACTTGAAATGGAAAATCATCAAATCAGCTGATTTACCAACCGAAGAATAATAGGCACCATGCTTAGCAAACAATTAACATGCAACATCTTATGGCATTGCAAAAATTAGGTACCGATTCTGCATTAAATTGAAGAAGTAAACAAACCCTTCTCTAAAATCCTTCCCTCTATCAATGTGAACAACAACCCATAGAGGATAGACCGTGACATAGAAGACATCATTAAACCCTGCCGTTTCCGTCATCTTAAAACCAACGGCAAAAGGTTCACATATATATACATTCTTCCCAATAAATTTGGTTTTCCGATTCAATAAACAGAACCCACATTCAAACTTCTAGTAAAATTCCAACAATTACAAGTCCAAGTTATTTGTTTCAAATTCCACAATAAATCATTCAAAAAACTTTATAATCACAAAGAAAATTTAAAAAAAAAAAAAAAAAGACCCTTTTTCCCTCTTTACTTCCCCTTTCCTCTTTTCATCAAAGTTGTACTTTGGACTCTCAGAAATAACAAAGAGTCAAACATGAAACTAACTTTGAAAGACACGGTTCAAAATTCGATGTAAAAAGAAAAAATAAAAATTAAAGTGAAGGCATACTAGGAGAGATGTAAGGTCTGCGACCACTGCCAGTGTTTGATACTCTGAGAACAAAGCGAGCAAGAGGAGGCTGTTCTTTGGATAACCGGGAAGGCTCCGGAAATAGACGAATATACATGTACCGATTCTTCTCCACCGATAAATGCCTAAAACCCACCTCATAAATGATCATCAAAATTCAATATTTTGAGAGAAAGAGAAGATTGAAAGAGACGGAGTGTCTCTATCAATTATCATACCAGTTCCATAATCCGACCTTAAACGGGTCGGATTTCTTGTATGAGCAGGGTCCGAAGTTCTCGATCCTCCATTGAGCTAAGCGAGAGATGGTTTCAACCCTCGAATCCGCCATAACCCAGTTTCCTTTGCAGCTCCAGCTATGGCTTCCGCAGAAAGGGAGACGACCAGACCAGTCCAGATATGCCTCTCGGGGACTGACTTCGAGTTTAAGCTAGTTGACATTTGACACATTCAAAATGACTTTTCTTTATTTATTTATTTATTATTTTTTTTTTTTTTGGGTGTGTGTGTGAGGGTTAATGTTAAATTCCGTGTCATTTGCGTGTTTGTTTGCTTTTTTTTTTTTTTTTTTCTTTTTTCATTCTTTTAATATTAGGGTTTTATAGCACAAGGTTAATAATATTAATTTCTGAATTATATTCATGGTTCCGTTTTAGCTGTCGAACTTTCAATTTATATTAATTGCTCCTGAATTATATAATTGTTGCAATAATAATTCATCTGTGATGATCTTTTTGTAACAAATTATTAAATATTTAACAAAATTAAGTCAATACAAAGTACATAATTTAGAAAATGTGGTCAAGAATGAGACTAAATTTTCAACTAACATAGTAGACTACAAGAACTTAGCAGTTATTGCAGTAATGACCATTTTTTTCACAAACTGCTAAATTTTAACATGAATGAGTTATATACAAAGTATATAGTTTGATAAATATGGCTGAGAATAAGATATTGACTCGTACAAGTAAAATAATGCTCAATTATACACTTTCTCTATGGCTATTTTAAGTTTAAAAAACTAATAATTTGTGACAAAAAGAGCTTTTTGTTGTAATAATGACATAATTTAGAGGCTACTACTAAGTTAAAAAATTTAGGAGCCAAAGTGATACAATGAGTATAATTCAAGGGTCATTACTATTATTAGCCCAATAATATAATATATATATATATATTATGTATATATATATGATCAATTCTCAAATTGTTTTTGGACAAGTGTACTGCACTTGACAATAACTTTTCACTAGAAATGTATAGTTAAATCGCTTTAGATATAAGACCAAATAATTCAACAGGTGTTTCCCGAGCTACAAGTATGTGTCTACGTTAACTTTCGAGAATGGAAAAAAAACCATTCGTATATATCAGCAAAGTATAATATTTTGCTTTAATAATAATTTATACGTGATGTCAAGCGGAAAAAAAGTAATTCCTACGTGATTGTAGGCATTAAAGCGACATAATATAGATGAGTAGACTCTTGTCATGTTGACATAGAAAATCAATATGGGTGGCCTCTTTTTGTTTTCACTATCATGTGCATGCCTAGTTGTTTGAACCTTCAATTTGTGTTTTCTTATCAAATAAGATCGAGCCCACACATTTACTCAAAATTAAAACTTTAGTTTGTTAACAAGATAATTTTACCCTTTAAACTCATAAAACTTATATTAAAACTAATAAATATTGAAACCAATTATTCTAATCTTTCTTCTTCTTTTTTTTTAAAAAAAATATTTTAAGTGAAAATAATAATTATTAAAGTAAAAAGAATTTCAACTATGCAAAACAATTTTTTTTAAATGACAAAAATTAAAAAAATTTCTCGTTTTGTTCTTCTTCTTTTTTTCAAGAGTTTAAATCATTCAAAATAATTAAGATTTTCTTTTTTAAAAAAAAAAAAAGAGAATGAAAAAAATTTAAAAAATCTCATTTTTTCTTTTTTTAATCATCTTAAATGAAAATAATAATTATTGAAACTAAAACAAGTTTAAATTATTTAAAAAAATTAAATGTTAAAATTAAAAATAATGAAATATTTTTTTAATGATATTTGTTTTCGCTTATATTTTTTTTTAAAAAAAAACAGTAATAATTAACTTCAATATTTAGTATTTTTAATATATGTTTTATGAGTTTAAGGGTAAAATTATCTTTCTCAACAAATCAAAGTTTTAATTTTGATTAAGTCTATAGGCACGGTTCTATTTGATAGAAAAATGCATTTATAAAACACTGAAGGTGGTGAATTTTTTTTATTATTCTTATATAAATTTTAAAATTTCAACTATGATTGAGAAGTACCTTCAACATCGTCTAGTGGCATAGTAGAAATTTAAAAATCCAACTATTTATTTTAGGAAAAAATCCATTTTGGAATGGAAATCATTCTCAGAAATCCAACTTTTTCTTTTAGAAAAAAAAAATTGTGATTATACTTTGCAAGAATCTCTAAAAAGTTTTTTTTTTAAAGAATTCTGTAAAAAAAATAAAATTGGACCACATAAGTACATAATTGTATTAAAAATCGTATTTTTCCAACAAGCTAATTTAACTTTTGTGCTTTTTGTAAGTAATGAAAAACCCAATCGAAAGGCAAAGGCTCCTTCTTTTCCTTTCCACTTGGGACTCTTTCGTGCATTTTTTTGCTCTCTTCTTTAAACTTCTGTTATGCTTTACTCTTGCTCTTTTTGGATAAGTAAAGGTAGAAATATAGTGCGCAATGACCTTAAAGAATGGGAAAGAAAGGTAAAATGACAATATGACCTAAGGCTTTTTCTTAGTGAAATTCTTACCACAAAAGAAAAAGTCTCTTCTTTTGATAACAATATTACTGGATTTATTCCAAGCAAAAAGATTAATTTAAATTGATAATATATGATACTTGAATTTACACATCAAGTCCTTCTATTTGGGCTTCAAGAGAGGTTGAGGCCCACTATAAGCAAACCGAACCCAAAAACGCCCTATAAAAGGGAATTTGACGTGGATGGTAGTTATTTGGACTAAATATTGAACTTTTTGGGAATGTTTTGAAAAAGGGCTAATAGCACAAATGGTCCCTGAACTATTTAATTTGTAACAATTTAGTCCTCAAAATTTCAAATGTGACAATTAAGGTCCTCAACTTTTCAATTTGAAGCAATTTGGTCCATAGATTATTCAAATTATAATTTGTTGTTAAATTTTTACAAAAAAATATATGTAAGGAGTACTTTATAATATCTGAAAGTGTATTTAAATAAAAATAAACTAAATAAAAGAATTCGGAAAAATAGAAAGATGTATGATTGTTGTGTAAATTAAGAATGCTGGAATTGCCTAACGCTTAGGACAAAAACATACATGCATGGAAAACTATGGAAAATACATGATCACATCATGAACGCAACGGAATAATTAGCAGATTTAGGTTTTAAAATTTTTTACATGAAAACAGTTTTCATAACCATATTACATGCATATATCATATACAGGATCATGTATAACATAACTCAAATCTAGATGCACAAACCCTAGAAATGGGATTAGGGTTTACCTCTTACAGCGTGCGCCTTCTTGATCTCCTTGTTGATGGTGATCAAATCTCCAACCTTAGATCTTCTTGTCTATGCTCTTGCTCTTGGTTGATTAAGTAAGTGGGCACCAAGTTAAATCCTTCGTTGGAGAACGATCAAGAATACCTTCTTGATCTTTTGGAATACCGGGATGTGAGATGAGACCGTGAGATGGCAAGAAACTTTTTCTCTCTCTCTCTCTCAACTTGTGGTGGCCGAATTCTCTCTCTCTCTCTCTTGGTATGCATGTGACACTATTAGTGTTACTGTACAGTTTTTTTCTTCCATACATTTTATATATATAAGGCCAAAAACTGCTAATCCCAGTCCAACTAGGATTGGGCTTGTTCTCCAATTTGGGCTTTGAGTGTATTTTTATAAATATGTCCAACTCATGTAACTTATTTATAAAAGTACCAACTTCTATGTATAATCATTATTTTACACAGTTTCATAAAACTAATTTCACAAATACCACCAACCAATTAATGAGCTATATTGAGTTAGACAGGGAACCTAATGGATCCAAATAATATAAGCTCCAATAATATGATAAATACATAATAACTCTTATTATGGTATTTATATAAATATTATTAGTAAAGGGGACACTCCACTAAAGGCCCAATACTGTACTCTTAGATTAGATGTCATACCTTTAATAGAGATTCAATCAACTAACCTTGATTAACTGATCCATCTAGCATATTCTATACCACACATAGAATCCCTATACAATGTCGTAGTTGGATATGTGAAATTACCGTAATACCCCTCCAACACCTATTTACTTTTAAGTTACCATCTTTCTATCAAGGAATAATGTTGTCGATAATTTTGTTCTTAATGGCCATTTAGACAAAATTATCAACCAATTCACAAAGTGAATACTAAGATCTTAGATTTAATTATTCCATGAATCTTGAAAGAACCTAAAGTGGCATTAATGTATAGTGTCCTTAACTATTTGGTGTTCCCATCAATTCATAAGCCATAACCTCCAATATGCCAGAGTTCACCTCTAATTTCATAGAGCTTAGTCTTTTAACACATCAAAAGGCTACAACCCATGAAAGCAAGTCCAGTCAAACATCAAGGATTAAGATCTACATGCTAAGAGCTAGTATGTGGTAATATAAGAATTGAGTTACGGCACTCTAATTCTTTATATTGCCTGGTCCAGTTTAATACACATAACTTGTTTATGTTGTATTAGTGTTTCTATCAGAAGTCATATACTTCAATGATTTGAGACACATTATTCCCGTTGAGATAGACAAACACTATAACCTATAGTAAATAAAGTATTCCATCCTTATTTACAGATTGTGAACTAGTTCATTTAGACTTAGATAAAGAAACAAGTCTCCCCACATAATTAACACTTAATCATGTTTGTTTCTTTATATACAAATAAAGTCATGGAATCTTTTTCAGATAAATAAACTATTCAAATAAGATAGTTTAATCTAGCAAATATCATAATTGCATATAAGAGAAAGTTGTTTATACTCAAAAGGGTAAAATTAGAAATTTGCTTTTTAAGGCAAATATCCCAACAAAGAACGCAAGTACATGTATCGTAACAAGTAATAAAGTCTGAGTAGAGTATCGTTCTTACGAGAATTGTACTTACCAATTACCAAAATTAATCAAACTCTAAATTTTATTTGAAAACATTCAAAAAGAAAAATTACATAAAAATAAATCTAAGTAACTAATCAAAAGTAAAGCTTGAAAAATTAATAAAGTTATAAAGATGACAATCAAGTAGTTAAAGACCTAGGATTTCCGATACACCAAGATTAATCTTGTCTAAATCTCCTACTTAACTAAATCAAGTTATTATTCCATATATTGACAATAAATTTCTCTAATTTAATTGTTAATCTTTCTCAAGCATTAATAATTGAATTCAACTAGCAAATCTCCTATATCTCTTTGAAAATTCTAAATTAGTCAAATTTCATTAAGAACAAGAAATTAATAAACATTGCACAAGTCACTAAATATCTCTATCTTATGTTGAATTCATGGTATTCCAATTAGGTCTAATTCAATTATCACTTCTCAGTCTCAAATCAAATTCTAAATCATCTAATTGTTGATCAGGCAACCACAAGCATTAAAAGCGAATTAAAATAATCAACATACATTGGAATAAAACATTAATTTAAATAAATAAAGAAAATTCAAACATTCATGATCCAGCTATATCGCAAGAAAACTAGTTCATAGCTGAATAAAAGAAAATAACTCTTGAGTAAATTTGAGTTGAGTGCACCCGACTCCAGCTCGTGCCTCTCTTTTTATCTTTCTTATAGTCTAAAGCTCTCAAAAGTGTCCAAAACAAGTCCTAACAGTCCTAATTTATAGAATTCTCGAATTAGCAAAATCGTAATAAAATTAAAGATTGGTACGACTTAAACAAGTTTTTTCCTCTTCTCTCTCCTCTTTCCTAGGGCGGCTTAAATATGTGAGCCCAGCACGAAAACCTTATGTAATTGGTTGAAGAAAAAGAGGAAAAATTATCGGATGACGTGGCTTTATCTGAATGGATAATTAAATAGTTGGATGAGAACTTCGAAGCCCACGATTTGACAGCTGGGAATGGAATATACAGCTGCTAATGCGTTGAGCTCCACCTCACCTGGTCCGCTGCTCCACTCACGTGCATATTTTCGTATGAAAGACACACGCCTACCTGATCACCTGAGATCACGATTCGACGGCAAGAAATGTGTCCCCTCCTCCATTCTTTTCAAGCGTGTTTGTGTATCTTTCTTCTGAGATTTTCCCCTTTTCTATTTAAATTAAAATTAAGCTAATATTAAATTAAATTAAAATAAAAACTTAAATAAAGAAAATCTAAAATACACTATATTAAAGAGGAAATTTAATTTTTTGTGGGAACTATTCAAAACAATTGAAAAATCCCAGACTTTGAAATTATTTCAAAAATTCCAGATTTAACCTTAACTTCTCATCACCAATTTATATACATATACAGAAGGTATAAATTTATGAAAATTTGAAATATAGAACTATAATTTTGCACAGGCCAAAAAATATGATTACATTTATAGAAAGACTATAATTCATAATATTTATTTTTTGTAAATAACCTTTAAGAATTTTATTTTAATTAGATCCAATCAAGTATTTTGAAAATACTCTTCAATCAATCAGTTAATTTTCAGCTTTTTCAAGAAAGAGTGAATTGAAAGACTCTTTAATACAAATCTTGGATTTCAACATGTTAATATCCGAACAAAAAAGTTGAGATTTTTCATAAATATTAGTTACGATTTTCCTTTATCAAGAATACTTTCCAATTCTTCTCCTGCAAAATCAAATCAAATCATGTCATTATATTACGAGTAAGGCCATTAAAGAGAATTGTGTTAGCTGAAAAACAAAAAGAGAAAAAAGAAAAAAAACATTAAATTTGAGTATTTTACAATTTTAATCTCGAAATTTAGACAATGCAATATAATATCGTTATAATAACAATTTGTAAAAATTGATAAAGTTTTTGGTTAACTTTAGTAATAAAAATACATTAGAAAAATATCACTTTTAAAAGTATTTAGAAAAATACCATGTTTTATTAATTGAAGAGATACTTGGGGTAACCCGGTCAACTTATTTGAAGTAACTTGATTTGTTACTTTAAATAAGTAGATTGGTTAACCCAAGCAACTCAGATGGTTACCTCGAATACCGAATTTTGAAGAAAAAGTGGCATTTTCTAACTATTTATTAAAAGTGTTATTTTCCTAAAGCAATTTAAAAAAAGTGATTTTTTTTTTTAAAATCAATCTAGGATTTTTCAAAAAATTCAGTCCATCTGAGATTTTTTTTCAATTTTTGGTACTTTGGGCTTGGAATATTGTAAGAAGCATTATATTAAATCTAAGTACCCAAAATCAAAATAAAAATAAAATACTGAAATTATTATTTTAAAAATTAAACTAAAAAAACTCAAAGATGCACATTTTAATAGATAAATGGGCACAAATAATTCTATTTTCATAAAATTATTAATTATTTGTAGTTTTAGGGTTCTTATAACTGCAAATTTAGAGAAATTGTTCAATTTTTATGCTTAAATTTCCTAAATTACCTTTCAAATGTACTTTCAGATACCACCATAAGCTTTTCACGTGTGTTTCTATTAAAAGTTTAACAGCAGTTTATAATTTGGACAATTCAATGATCAAATTACCACAAATCATAAAGTTTAAGGGTTTAATTGTCATAACTGAAACTTTGATGACCGAATTGTCACAAGTTAGATATTCAGGGACCATTTGTGCCATTAGCTCTTTGAAAAATGACTTTTCTACTAAGATCACAGTATTGTGTAACTATGACAATATATGACTATAAAATTATAAATTTTTGAAGACTAATCGAGGGTCACAAATTATGTGACCATCATCACACAACACAGTAATACTTTTAAAAAAATTATTTTTGAAACACTATTTAAAAAGTCATTTTCGTCCAAATCATTAGTAGTCAGGTCCATTTCCCTCTACAAAATATAGATTGGGTTAAGGTTTCTAGTTTGGAGAAAATTCAGGACAAGATTTGATTTTATGTGGTAAAATTAAAAAATAAATTGTAAAATACCGCATTTGCCATTTTTTTTGAAAAATTCTAAAATTTGTTTAGTAAAATACCAATTTTACCCTCTCGAGAAGGTACTTCAGGTTACTTCTTCAACACTTGTGTCAAAAGCACTTCGATAACTAGTTAGGGATTTATTTAATTAATTAGGTCATTTGCGATTTTTCAATTTTTGGTGTTCTAAACCTCTATTTATATAAGAACCCAAAATTAAGTACAAAGATTAGGAGAATGAGGAATATGGATAAAAATAGAAATTCACCAATGAAAATTACTAGAAAAATTACCAACATAAATACTCAAACTAGTAAATGATTCTGGCCTAATTTTTTCTGGCTTGATGACTCTAGTATTCACTTAGAAGATGATTTTTATTTTTGCTCTTTCTTTTAATTACTAATCGATGATTTGGGGATGACTCTAGTAGTTGTTAAGAGATGTACATGAATGTCCCATTTTTGGGCTCTATTTTAATGTGTATAAATATGAGTTTTGTTTTTAAACCGTTGGATCATTATAGCTATAATGATTTAAGTATTTAAAAAAAAAAATAAATATATATTATTATTTAGAAAAAAATAAAAAAATTATATTATTTAATATATTTTCTCTCTTTACTTTTTTATATAAAAAAGATGAGTAAAATGAACTTTAATTTGGAAAAATAATACATATATACGGGTTAAAAAAAACCTACTTAATATGTCCCTATATGTATAGATATAAGCTTTATCTTATAAACAAAATTGTTATCAAATGCCTTTACTTTTATAAAAAATTAAGAGCTCAAGAATACATATAAAAACGACTTTAAAAAAGCACATGTAAGTGCCAAATATATATATATATATATATATGTAGAGATGCAACAATAGATTGCCCGACCTTACCCATTTTAGGCAAGCCCATCGCGGGTCGGCCTAGCCCATTGTTTTTGTGGGCCGGGAGGAGCTTGCCCACTGAAGAAAAATGGTGGCCCAGCCCATCCCATGGGCTACCCTGTATGTTGGCTGGGCTGGGCCGGTCCGCTGGACAGGACAGCCCAACCCACGGACCAGGATGGGTTGGCCCATGGGCAATAGCCCATCGTGGGTTGGCCCACTCTAGCCTACCATGGGCCTGCCCATCCTAGTTCAAAAAAAAAAAAATATTTTGTTTAACTTTAAAGTTATCTTTTATAATATCCTAAATAATTTACATATAATTACAAATTAATTTAAGTGTTAATTAATATAAACAATAAAAAATATTTACTAATATTAGAAAATCTAATATGGATAGAACTCTATAGTTATGTAAACTATCAACAAAAATTTTATTTATGACTGTTTTATTAAAAATCTTACAAGTCAAATTTAGTGGGACAATACAAAACCTTAGTTTAGTAAGTAAAAATAGTATAAAATGTTTAAGATTATACAAAAAAAATTAAAAAAATAATAAAAGAACAAAAAAAATATAAAAATAAAAGAAAAATGGGTCGGCCCATGATGGGCCAGAATGAGCCAACCCACCTTAGCCCATCGCGGGCTGGCCCGTCTTGGCCCAGGCCTAGCTCATCCTATGAGTTTTGGTGGGTCGGACAAAGCCGGCTCGCGAGCCACAATGTTATGGCCCAGTCCAGCCCATAAATAATAGGCGGGCTAGGTTGGCTTGGCCCAGAGTTGCATCTTTATATATAGGTTCTCAATCCAATGGATATACTTTTTTCCCTATTCATAAGTATTTTTTTTTTTAGCCGTTAGATAATTATCTAATGGTTATCATAATTTGGGTAGGTAGAAAAAAAAAATAAAAATAAAAATCCATTATGTAATGCTTTTGTCTCTCCACTTTTTATCATGAAAAGACGTACATAATAAATTTTAATTGGACAAAATAATACCTATAAATAAATTAAAAAAAAATACTTGATTAGTGCCCATATATATTTATCAACACTTCCAAGTGTAGTTTTCACATAGTCAACGGTCATAAGGCGACTCACGCGAGTGATTGGCATTGCCATTTTTCCATCGATGACTCTGGTAGCGAGTACGATGATCACATATTAATTTTTATTTTAATTTATTTTTTAGAGTATCATACACAACTTCTTACTTCAAAAATATGATAGTGGCTCAATTGCCCTTGTATTTGTTAATCATATAAGTATATTCAATCAAATTTTCTACGATTAGCCATTCATAGATTGCAATTAAGTAGATAAAAAATGGAAACGAAATAAAATTTGTTTTACGAATTGTCGTGGTTCATGTTAATAAAGTTTTATTTCTTTGGTTAAGAATAAAATAACAAGTAAATACTCCCATTAGAAAAAATAAAACTAACGTAGAAATCAGTACAGTTTTGACCTTACAAATAACCCAATATGACAGCCATCAGATCAGGTACTGAATCGATTAATTGGAGATGAAAAACTATGGCCCTGTTTGTTTCAACCATTTCATTTCATTGGAATAGAAAATCTATTTGAATGTGTGTTTATTTCAACAATTCAGTTTTTCCATTCAAATGATCTTTTAGAATGTGTGTTTGTTTCAACAATTCAGTTTTTCTATTCAAATGGTCCATCTGAAAAATTAACCATTGGAGGTGTTTTTGAATGGTCTATTCAAATGCTTCCATTCTAATTACAACATATTCCACTATTTTTTTTATTCAAATGTCTCTCATTCCAATTATAACACATTTCACAATTTCTATTCAAATAGATACATTCAAATAGGCGACACATTCAAATAGGCGACCCAAATAGCTCAGTTGGTCCAAGGTTTATGGGATGTGTGTGTGAGTTTGGGGGAGTCAGGGGTTCAAACCTTGGTAGAGTGTATGTGTGTTATTTTCATTTAATTTGTAGTAAGTAGTGGTCATTAGTTAAGCCCCATTTTTTGGAAAAAAAAAAAAAAAATAGGCGACCCAGACGGGCCGAGGGCAATCTCGTAAATAGCCATAAATCACGTCCCTTTTGGGTGCCCGTGAGGGTGAGCCACTGTGGTAATTCCAATCAATCTCTTCTCTCTCATCAAAACCAGAGAGACCCAGATCTTGGATTAGCTTAACCTACACCCGTATCCAAACAACCATGTCTTCAACCTTCACCGGCGATGAAACTGCTCCCTTCTTCGGCTTCCTCGGAGCCGCGGCGGCTCTCGTATTCTCCTGTAATTCATTCGATCTCTCTATCTTTCTTTCTTCTTCTTTTTCTGGGTTCAAATTTTTCCGAGAAAACAAAATCACGGAAAATGAAAATTAAGAGAGAAAAAAAAAGACCCAATTGATGTTATTATGCTTACTTTGCAGGCATGGGAGCTGCTTACGGGACGGCGAAGAGCGGGGTAGGCGTGGCGTCGATGGGAGTGATGCGGCCGGAGCTTGTAATGAAATCGATCGTGCCGGTGGTTATGGCGGGAGTTTTGGGGATCTACGGTTTGATTATTGCTGTTATTATCAGTACTGGAATTAACCCTAAGGCCAAATCTTACTATCTCTTTGATGGTTATGCCCACTTGTCCTCTGGTCTTGCTTGCGGACTCGCTGGTCTCTCCGCTGGAATGGCTATTGGGATTGTTGGCGATGCCGGAGTTAGGTAAGCTTCTCGTGGTTGATCTCTGCTCACTGTTCTGTATTGTTTATTGAGTGGAATATATAAAGTGAGTACAGTATTTTGGAATTAAGTATTGAGAATAATGAGTCATCTACTTCAATCTACTTCAACAACATTGCCCAAGTCAAAATAATTTGAATTGAGTTGTTATATCTTATCCTTAGTTTAAATGATAGCTGGAGTTTAGATTTTCTTTTGTATTTTATTTCATATTCTTAACTTTTGTAATCTATTATAATCTGATTTAAATTTTGATTTGTAGATAACTATTATCATGTCTATATATACACACACTATCAATAAAGAAAAGTTAAGTTTCCAGTACTATATCATAGTCTCTTTATGGTATCAGTGCCATCTAAGCTCCACTGAGCATCTTCGATTCCTGACCAATATCTATATTCTATAGTTTCTTTTTTTTTTTTTTTTTTCACACAGCCAATATTCTCCACGTTCCTTTCCTACTCATGGAACAATCAAGCACTACTCAAAGTATCACACCCACAATAGTTTCGACTCCCACCACTCCTGCTTCCTCTCCACCTAATCTTATCACCATAAATGCCGCTGCACAATTGCCCTTCAAACTCACTTCCTCCAATTATCCCTCTTGGCCTGCTCAATTCCATACTCTTCTTTTCGGCCTTGACCTTCTTGGTTTCATCTCTGGCGATTCAGTTTGTCCTGAATCTCTCATTATCTCTAACAATACCTCCACAACAAATCCTGCCTATCTCCTTTAGAAACGTCAAGATCAACTTCTTCTTCATGCAATCCTTGCCTCACTATCAGAAATAGTTGTCGCCTTCGTCTCCTCTTCTAAAACAAGCAAAGAAGCCTGGGATCGCCTTACCAAACTCTATGCTAGTCAGTCTCATACCCGTATGATGCACCTTAAAGGCCGCTTAAGCTCCATGACTCGTGGTACAAAGTCCGTTGCTGAATTTCTTCACAGTCTGAAATCTATTGCCGATGAACTAGCCATTATTGGTGCCCCGCCCAATGATGCTGATATGCTTCTCTACTGCTTTCAAAGTCTTGATAATGAATACAAGGAAGTTGCTGCTGCTCTTCGCACCCGCAATACACCCATTTCCTTTGAAGAGTTATATATGACAAATTGGTTGATCACGAGGAATTTCTCAAAGTCAATAAACAAGAGCCCAACTCAATTCCCATAACCGCCAACTTTGCTCGTGGCTCGGGTCCACTACATTCCAGTGGCACCAACTCTGCCTCTCATTTTGCCCGTGCTCCTGCTAAACGTGGTCCACCACAATCCAACAGCGGCCAAGCCCAGTCTCCTATGCCACCCATGAATGATCACAAGCCCTCTACGGGTCTTCTTCTGACACCCTCATCACAACCGGTGTTCTGCCAGTTTTATAGCAAATGTGGCCATAATGCTCGTCAATGGCACAAATTATTTCCGCACTTATGTCTGTCTCCGCAGGCCAATCATATTTCTCCGTCCACTTCAACTACTTCTCCTTGGCTTATGGACTCTAGTGCGTCTCATCATGTAACATCAGAACTTTCCAACATGTCACGGTATCAAAATTATGATGGCCCAGAAGATGTTATGATTGGTGATGGCTCAGGTCTACCTATTTCTCATACAGGCTTTGTTTCTTTACCTTCTTCTCACAATAAATTTTCTCTTTCCAATGTTCTGTGTATCCCTTCCATTCGTCAAAATCTAATTTCCGTATCTCAATTTTGTAAAACTAATCACGCTTCTGTTGAATTTTTTCCCAATTCTTTTGTCGTGAAGGATTTACGCATGGGGGCACACCTGCTTCGCGGTCCGAACAAGTTTGACGTTTATGAATGGCCTAGAAATTTGGCTCTGGCATCAATCTCACCCACTCTTCCTAGTGCATGTGTTGGTGTCAAAGGCTCCTATCAACTTTGGCACAATCGTCTTGGTCATCCCTCTACCAATGTCACCAGTCAACTTGCTCGCTTTAATATTGCTTCATTGCCTGTCCAATCCTTAAACTCATTTTATTGTGTTTCCTGTCATTGTAATAAAAGCCATCGTTTACCTTTTGGTACTTCTTCTTTAAAAAGTAGAGCCCCTC
Organism: Trema orientale; assembly: GCA_002914845.1. Lineage (NCBI taxonomy): Eukaryota > Viridiplantae > Streptophyta > Magnoliopsida > Rosales > Cannabaceae > Trema > Trema orientale. The sequence goes on from JXTC01000153.1 coordinate 441,013, forward strand.
TTGATCTTGTTTATACGGATGTTTGGGGTCCTTCTCCCGTTGACTCTGTTGATGGATTTAATTATTATATTATTTTTGTTGATCACTACACTAAATATGTTTGGTTTTATCCTTTACATCGAAAATCCGATGCTTACTCAATTTTTCTTCGATTTAAATTATTAGTCGAAAATTTCTTCAAAACTAAAATTGTGACAATCTATTCTGATGGTGGAGGTGAATATATTGCTCTCAAATCATTTCTACACAGTCATGGTATTCAACACTTAAAAACACCTTCTCATACTCCACAACATAATGGTTTCACTGAACAACGTCACCGACATGTTGTTGAAACTGGCCTCACTCTTCTTCACACCGCCTCTCTCCCACTATCTTATTGGATCTATGCTTTTACCACAGCCGTTTACCTTATCAATCGTCTTCCCACTCCAGTCCTAAATCACAAATCTCCTTATGAGTGTGTTTTTCAAAGTCCTCCGAACTATGATAAATTACGAGTTTTTGGGTGTCTTTGTTTTCCATAGTTAAAACCTTATACTAAACACAAATTAGAACCCAAGTCTACTCCGTGTATTTTTATGGGATATTCTACTGACCAAAGTGCCTACAAGTGTTACAATCCCGATAATAAAAAGATTTATCACTCTCGTCATGTTAATTTTATTGAAACTGTATCCTGTTGTTACTGTGTTTTCCACTCCCTCTAAATTATCTTCCTCTCTTATTCAACAATGGTCAACAAAATATTCCTCTTTAGCTGCACTATTTTCCCCAGTTACTACTATTCCTACTACCATGTCATCGCCGGGGTTATATTCTACAACTTCAAATTCGTCAAACTCGAAGACTTCCGAAGTAGGTATAACTTCTTGTCCAATACCTTTAATTAATATATCTTCTCCAATATTGCAGCCCACTACCTCACAGCCTAACTCACAACCTTTATCTCCCACCCTACGGCCCACTATATTGCCTAGCCCATCTACTACTACTTCACATGCTCATTCAAGTCCTCTAAATGCTTGCCCATCTCATGTTATTCCATCTATCTCACAACCTTCCCATGATCATGCACCATCTCTCTTAAATCCCTCTATTCCACCTACTGGTCGTACTCACTCCATGACCACTCGCTCTCAAAACAATATCTTTAAGCCTAAACAACTCCATCTTGCTACAACTAAACATCCATTACCTGAGTCCATCGAACCATCTTGTGTTTCTCAAGCAATCAAAGATCCAAATTGGCGTACCGCTATGACTGATGAACTTAATGCTTTATTCCGCAATGGTACTTGGGATCTTATTCCTCATAATAATTCACAAAATGTAATTGGGTGCAAAGGATTTTTCGTGTTAAAAGAAATCCTGATGGCTCTATCTCTAGATATAAAGCCCGTTTGGTCGCAAAAGGTTTCTACCAACGTCCCGGTCTAGACTTTCAGGAGACTTTTAGTCCTGTTGTGAAACCGACAGCCATCCGTCTTATCCTGAGCATTGCTTTACAACATGATTGGCCTATTCGACAATTGGATGTCAATAACGCCTTTCTTCATGGCACACTCACTGAAGAGGTATTTATGCAACAACCTCCAGGCTTTATTGACTCTTCTCACCCATCTCATGTTTGTCGGTTGAAAAAGGCCATTCATGGGCTCAAACAAGCACTCCGAGCATGGTACACTGAATTGAAAAACTTCCTTCTCAGTTATGGTTTTTTCAATTCAAGATCTGACACATCATTGTTTATCTATATGCAATCTAACACCATAATGTACTTTCTAGTCTATGTCGATGATCTTATTGTAACAGGAAATAATAAAGCTCAAAACAGTTCTTTCATTGCCGCTCTCTCTGCAAAATTTTCAATCAAAGACCTAGGTGATCTTCATTACTTCCTAGGAGTAGAGGTTCTTCAAATGCCTTCTGGTCTTTTGCTTACACAACATAAATACATCCGAGACTTGCTCACCAAAACAAATCTTGATGGTGCTAAGTAGGTCACTACTCCTATGTCTACTTCTCAGCCTCTTACATCTCATGATAGGTCCTCTCTAGTGGACTCTACTCTCTACCGACGTGTCATTGGTAGTCTTCAATATCTCTCTCTCACTCGGCCTGACATCTCATTCACCGTGAATCGTTTGGCTCAATTCATGCATCAACCTACTGAATCTCATTGGTCCGCGGCTAAACGTCTCTTGTGATATTTGAAAAACACAATTCATCATGGTCTCTTCCTCAAACGTCACCAACCCTTGTCTCTCACGGCGTTCTCCGTTGCAGATTGGGCCGGTGACAAAGATGACCGCACTTCCACCACTGGCTACATAATCTATCTTGGTGGTAATGCAGTTTCATGGTGTTCTAGAAAACAGAAGTCCATTGCTCGCTCGTCTACCGAAGCAGAATATCGTACTCTAGCATCCACAGCAGCAAAAGTACTATGGCTCAAACATCTTATCAGTGAACTTCATATCTCTTTAAAAGGTTCACCTATGATTTATTGTGACAATATTGGGGCTACGTATCTTTCTGTTAATCCTGTTTTCCACTCCAAGATGAAGCACATCGCTATTGATTATCATTTTGTTCGTGATCATGTCACTTCTAGCTCTTTTGGTGTTCCCTACATCTCTACTGAAGATCAACTTGCCGATGTCCTTACTAAACCTCTTGCACGCCAGTCAATTTCTTTCACTTCGGTCCAAGATTAGTATCTCCAATGGGAGCACCATCTTGCGGGGGCATATTGAGAATGATGAGTCATCTACTTCAACAACCTTGCCCAAGTCAAAATAATTTAAATTAAGTTGTTATATCTTATCCTTAGTTCAAATGATAGCTGGAGTTTAGATTTTCTTTTGTATTTTATTTCATATTCTTAACTTTTGTAATCTATTGTAATCTGGTTTAAATTTTGATTTGTAGATAATTATTATCATGTCTATATATACACATACTATCAATAAAGAAAAGTTAAGTTTCCAGTACTATATCATAGTCTCTTTATTAAGGGACTTGTTATGCTTATTTATAATATACTATGCATATTTATGTTTGTTAATCGAAGCTACAGTTTTCATTTTCTTTCCTTTTCTGGTGGATATAATCATAGAATTGGCTATTGTGGTATTGAATTTGAATTGGTACTAAAGCTCTGAATCGTTTTGTGCTGAATCTGTCTATTGTTTCACGGTTTGTGTCTTGTGTTGGGATATTGTAGGTTTCTGATACTGAGTATATGCTTCTTAACCTGATTCACCAATTCGCGTATAATATCAAGAAAAAAAAAAATGAAAGGATGGCTCCCAGTTTGCTTGGACTAAATGATAATGACGTTCTTGAAACTGTGCTTAATTGTGAACTGTGTGCTGGAAGAGTTATATGCATCTTTTGATTAACTAGAGTTCATATGATAGACTTCTTGGTGTTGGGTGCAAACTCTCAAGAATTCTTATGAATCAAAAGTGATAGTAGTAAAACAAGAGTGAATGGCACTCACTGCCCTTGAGATTAAGGCTAATTAGAAGAATGACTTTTCTTCTGAGTGAGGCTACTTTGAGATTTTCTGACCATTTCTTACTTGTCATTTGGCCCGCCCAACTTCTGTTTTTCTCAATAAATTCTTCTCTTATCTTGACTTCATTGCTTAGTTCATGTTGGTTTCTACTTGTCTCTGTTTTTTTCAGTGTGATTATATCGGCTAAAACACACCAAACAATATGATGATACTTTATAATTTTTTCATGGACTATTCTCAGGGCTAATGCTCAGCAGCCAAAGCTGTTCGTGGGTATGATTCTCATCCTCATTTTTGCGGAAGCACTTGCTCTCTACGGTCTTATTGTCGGTATCATTCTTTCATCCCGAGCTGGCCAGTCCCGCGCGGAATAGAGACGGCCAAGTTTCTTAGAGTTTCTTTTGCCTTTGTGTCCCTTATATAAGGATATATAATCGGATTGGGATGCTTTTATTATTATTATTTGGTGGATATAAATCTCAGGCTAATGTCAAAATCGGTTATGTTTACTGACATTATCTTTATATTGCAGTTGTATTTTTGAACAAGAACCTATTAGATAATGAGAGATGTTTATGTCGTTTATTCAGGTCACTTGTAAGGAATTTTGGTGTTCATATCCGAAAAATATCTGGCTTAAATTTCTTTTGCAATTGTGGAGTTGTGAGGTATGGGAAGTAAGCTAAGCTCAAATTTTAGAAACAAATACGGTTCTTTGGTTGTAACTTTTTCTCCCTATTTTGGAGGATTGTTCAAAAAATGAAAAAGAAAAGGGAGAAAAATGATATATTTTATATATAGTTTAAATGCATACTACAGATTGAAAGTAACAATTCACTTTTCTTTCCATCGTTCGCATCAAAACATTTCTTTCACCAACTCACAATGTCTCCTTTAAAACATAAGAACCAAGAAGAAACAACAGTGGGATGTGTACTTCTTTGTCTATGGTTCTTTGGCAGTGCATAGTTATCTATAATTTTTTTTCCTCTTTTGAGAGTTTGTTTGAATAGTGTCTGCATTTAAGTTGTCTTGTTTATTCTTAGGTTAATATGTCTAATTTATCTGGCGTGAAATATAATCTATGATGATTACTTTTTTCGTTTTTTTAAAATTATTTTCCGGATGTTACTTTTTATGATTTCATGTTAATAAAATCTGGTATTGATTAAATGAAGTGAAGTTTCTCACTACAAGAAAAGTTCAACTGAAAAAAAAGAAAAGGGAAGTTGTTTATTAAATTTTGTGAAAATAATATATTAAAAACAAAATGTACGAAGTATTATGTTATTGTTTAATGAAATAATAACCGTAGTTAGCAAAATACGAGATGAAAATTAACTAGCTAATAATTCGGACTTTATGAAAAGTATTTTAAAAATTCGGCTTAAAAATAGCAAAAAATTGTAAAATTATTAATACGTTTTATTTTGAAAAATACGTGTGTAAAAAACGCCAACAAAAGTTATAAATTTTCCATTAATCTATTACCTTTATCACCTAGTTTAATTTGAGGTCCTAAAGTTTATGTACTACCTATTAAAAACTTAAATATTAAGTAATTCAAACAAAATGAGTAACACATGCTAAATAATATCACAAAAGTATCTAATTGGGATAAAAATAAAATTTGAAAGAAAAATAGACTTCTATATGAAAAAAATGAAACTAGTTATACGGATGAAAAATGCATACTCGTATAATATGTTTTCAGTGAAAAAATACATGTATTTTAAAGTACATTTTAATCCCAAAAAAGTATGTAATTGATATATGTTATAGAAAAATATATATGTATATTAATTCAAAGAGTATTTTAGGAAAGTATATAATTTATCTGTGTCATTAAAAAATATGTACATGTCTAATGTAAGCATTATACATAAAAGTGCTAACTTTATTAAAAACAACGTCATAAAGATTTATTTATTTTTAATTTGTTGGAACAACTTTAAGATTATGTTTAGTGGAGATGAAGGAAAATAAGAAGGAAATAAGAAAAAAAAATAGGAAGAAAAAAAAATATATTGGATGGAAAGGAAAATATCTTTCCTTCGTCATTGTTTGGTACGTAAAGAGGAAAGAAATTAATTTATTTTAAAATGACAAGAGAGGAGTTAGGAATTTAATGCAGTGGGAGTAAATATCAAATGTGCTTCATAGGAAAAGCCTGATTCAAAATTTAAAAGGGGTACTTAAAGTTTTATAAGTTGGGGGGGCGCGGGGTTTTTTTTTTTTTTTTTTTTTTAATAAAGGGAATTAAAAGCTTTTCATCAAAATGTGCATACTATTTAAAAAGGAAAATAAAATTCAGCCCCACTAGGCCTCATGTGCTCGGCCCCTTTACCGTCAACAATTTTAAAAATTGGTATGGAAGGGTAATTATCTAAAAGGACCCGGTTTGAGTCCGTGGCTTTGGTGCCAAATTAGGCCGGAAACCGACCCGACCCGAAACGACAATACTGAATGGGTGCAGAGGGTCGAAGGGATTGAGGCCGATCATCGACTCATTTCGCACTCGCTCGCACCTCGAATTTTTGAGAGAGAGAGAGAGAGAGAGAGAGAGTCAGATCAGATGGCGACGACGAGCTTAGGAGGAGGAGGAGGAAGCCAGGGGGCGGAGGGTCCAAAGATAGTGTGGAACGAGGCTGGGCGGAGGTTTGAGACGGATGACAAGAAGGCGTATTTGGAGTACGTGGTGAGGGAGGATGGCAAAGTCATGGACTTGGTTCACACCTTCGTGCCTCCTTCCAAGAGAGGCTTGGGCTTGGCTTCTCACCTCACTCTCGCCGCCTTCAACCACGCCAAATCCCGTTCCCTTTCCGTCATTCCCACCTGCTCTTACATTTCTGTGAGTGCTCTCTTTTATTTATTTCTTCTAATTCAATCTCATTGATTTTTGACTAATAAACCTCTTAGCTATCCACAAGACGAGAATTATTCACAAGTATGTTTAACCACGATGTCTTGTATGCCTTCTTTTTTTTTTTTTTTTTTTTTTTTTTGGCAGGACACCTTCCTTCCGCGGAACCCTACTTGGAATTCTCTCTTGTATTCGGAAGATATCAAGTCTAGTATATAAAACAACTTAAAAGTTGTTCAATCCATATGTATAAAAATAAAAGGAAGCTCTTTTGCTTTCGATTTTATTTGTTATACAACTACTCTGTTATTTGCACCTATGCTCCAGTATTATATTTGAGAACCGAATTACTGTTTTGCACTTCAAATCTATCCATGATTAAGATTTATTACATTACAATAAACAATACAACAATCCATGCTCAGCTCCGTATTTTACAATTACACACACACACACACACACACACACACACAAAGGCCATCTCCATCGTAGAATGGCAGTTGCAACAGAACATAAACTAAGGCCAATCTTTCATGGCATTAATTCAACATTTTGAAACAAAGAAACGAATAGTTTAATATTTACAGAGAAGAATCACTTTGTTCTAGCTATAATCAGCCAGGCACAAAGTAATCCATCTTGTCGACAGGCAGATTCAGAACCGAAGTCTCCACCTACACCATAGACAAATCAAATTCGAAAGAAGTTAGAAATAAGGCTGATGCGGGCGTGGGGAACAAGCTTGAAAAGGTGTGAACAAACATACCTCTTCAAATGGAACGAACACAAATGGAGTGAGACCCCTCTTGTGCGAGACCGCGGGCACATCTGGGTTGTGCGTTTCATCATCTTGCCACCTTTCAACCACTCCAAGAATATCATCCTCAGGGCCTTTGACCTCATCACTGTTCACACCACTTGTAACAAGTGAGAGTAAATTCATCCGGTTGTTTGCCCCATCTGTAGTTCCTCTTAACCTATAGGAGAATCAGTTAATCATAATAGTTCTATAGGCAAATGGTACACCAAAAACAAAAGTACATTTAATAAATACATATATATATATGGGGATGGCTATGGTAGGGGCATCCCTACGTAGGGTCATGTCTTAATTATCGTTGGATAGGAATCTGTGGGGAATAACGGGAATCTGTGGAGAATCTATTTATGTACAGATTCCCATCCAACGGTGAATAGACAGGGCCCTACGTAGGGGCGCCCCTACTGTAGACGCGCCCTATATATATATATAAGAAAGATTGTATATATACATATTTATTTATTGGTTCCCAATCCAATAGGTTTTTTTTTTTTTTTTTTTTTTACCTATCCATAGGTAATTTTTTTTTAGCCATTAGATTATTATCCAACAGCTATCATAACTTGAGTAGTTGAAAAAAATAAAAATTCATTATTTAATATTTCTCTCTCCACTTTTTACAATGAAAAGGCATGTGTAGTCAATTTTAATTGAGCAAAACAACACCTATGAATAGGTGAAAAAAAAAATAATAATACCTACTGGATTGGTGCCCTAATTGGTTTATATTTATATGCACATTTTGTATATATATGAGAAGGATTGTATGCTTTCCCTGCAAAAAGGGCTCAACTTGAGGAATTCTCTAAAACCATTATCCAACCCAAAATCCAAGTACTTCGACAACCTCCACCGATGGAGGATTAATTGTTCCACAAGTAAATCAACTCAAAGAATAATTAACATCAACCAGAAGAGAACACTAAAGGGACATTTCGGATTTCTCTCCAAATGAAAGATGTATCCAAGTGCATACCTTAAACGGATCCTCCACACAGTAGGACGCATCCCTGGGTATAAAACTGCAGCTTCAACCTACAATGGAGAATTGACGTATATTCAGGATGCACATATAAAAAGATGATATAGAATTAACATTTGAAAGTAGATGCCAACTAAGATATATAGTAGACCAAAATTATATTGTTAAAAATGACGAATTAATGTAAAAATGTGAAATTAAACTTCCACAGCCTAGAGAAGCATTCTGACCTTATCGTCGACCAGTGTGTAATGGCCACTGAAAACACCTTCTGCCTTAGCAGCACGAAAGTTCATGTATTTTGCCACATCTTTGATCTTTTGAGACGAATTCTGCAAATAGGGGATTCAAAGACGAGATTAAAAAAGAGTGATTTAGATACAGAAACACAATGATATTTTTACCCACATTAAATCCTATAATGAGAATTAAAACAAACTTAACCTTGTAAAGAAATCGGCCAGAAGGGAAAAATCTGATGTAACGGTAATAGCAGACCTGAACAACCAAGAACACATTAAAATCCTAAAGGATAGACCGAGGTTGCACAACAGAAGCTAGGTCATAGAATTGAACCGAAGAACTTAATATTGAGATTACAATCTGAAAGAATATTTTGGGCAGCAGCAGTACATACCATACACGAAATGTGAGATCTTCATGTATGAATATTAAAAAACTCCTAACCCATATTCAGTTTACGTATAACTATAAATCTTAGTTCTAAAGCTCTTTCAACTTGAATTTTACAATTCAAAAATTCCACTTAGATTTCTCCAGTGACGTTACATTTTTCTTTGCTTGTTTCAATTCATCTTTTCTCAGCCTAAGATATAAACACATTATAGAATACAATCAAGGAAATATGACATTGCCAATCCCAAATATATATATATATATTTCTCCCAATTACAAATGGAAGTCTTTAAGAACAAAACAAATGCATACCACATGAACTGGATTAGTGACTTTCCATTCTGCAACTCCAGCACGAATGTAAGTATTCCTGCTTACATAAAGTCCTGACATGCAAAAACAAAAATCAAACGGACATTCTCTTCCAATCAAAATGGCCAAAATATAATGAAAGGGTGATAGCACCAAATCGGGTATTAACAAATATGCATTAAATATGAGTTAAAGAGTGCAGAGATGAAATAAAAATTAGAAACAAGTAAACTTAAGGTATGTCCTACCATCAGTACGAACCCTTGGTCTCAAGAGCCACATTTTTCTCCACGAACCCTCATACTTTGACTGCAAAATCTTATAGTTTTCGACCACTCCAGAAAGCTTCAGGGAAGAGGTCCCCAGTTTTAAAATCAACGACTAACATACAATGCACAAACAAAAGACTCGTACAACATCAGCAGTACCAATTACCTGCCAGGCCTTTAAGCATGCATTGCGCCAAAACACAGGGTTACGAATTGTATACCTCCACTTCCGACAAACACAAGAAGCCCTTCCCAAGTCATATGGATTCATTCGTGCAAAGACCTGCAAATGAACGGAAATTACAGTTCTCCGCTACAAGATGCTCACTCATAAACTTATGATTGTTAGAAAATTATATTGATTATCCACATAAGATAAAAGAATGTTAGAGCCATCCAAGAATAGAACTATTCACCAGTTGAGGTGATGCTATGTGAGGATTTCCTAGTATATAATCAATGATTTTCGAGGGAACTTCTCAGTTTCCCCGACGAGTTGCCTGTGCCATAGCCTATTGCCTGGACAAGTCAGGAATGATTACAGCTCTCTATGGATTAAATGTGAGCAGAAACTATACTATTACACTAGTTCAAAAGAGTATATCAGTACTGTTTAAGACATCTCAATTAATTTGTTTTTAAACGAAAGTAATCGATAAAACACATGAGTGGTGGAAGCAGAGAAGTTCTGCACTAATCTCGGCAATCAAAAACATAACAATATATGTTTCTCCTAAAAGGTGATACCTCAAAGAGCAACTCATCGGGCAAGCTACGGTGTATCAGTGCCGGATCAACATACGGTTTTCTACTTGCGCTACCAAACGGTGCAACGGGTCTAACGTTGATTCCATAAAGATCTGAAACATAAACCCTGAAACAATAAGAAATAATAAAAACCTACATTGAAGACTTCAAAGTAAATACAATAACAGACCAACTAGAATCCAGTCGAACTGTTGATCAAATATTAAAAGTTACCAAGCCACGGTCTTTTAGTGACGAAGTACTGAACAGTCTTCAACCACAAAGCTGATTCAAGTTCAGCCGGAACAGATGAGGCAAAATCTGCAAGAAATGACCACTAACATTCATCAAAATTACCCAATTCTAACTTGTCGTTTTACTACATTAACATGTCGTTTTCCCCTTTGTTTCATGAAACAAAACCCAAAAAATTCAACGCACGGATTTTTCTTCATCTCTCCTCGCCAAAATTACAATAATTATAACAAAATGATAAATGGATTTCTAGCTTGAATTCATTCAAAATTCGAATAATATAGAATTCACAGCTATAAACGGCTAATTCAAAATCACTATCAGAACGTGAAACTGCCAAAGCTGTAAAATTTTAGCTAAATAACATCCTGTATCACGCAATTAAACAAAAAAAATATATCACACTTGAACAAAAAAATTTAAGATATTATAATCAAAGAAGCAAACAAAACCGCGCCAAAATTCGTGACATAATCAAATCCAATTGAGTATTAGATTAGATATATAGCTATATAAGGATAATGATTCAACAGACGGACCTGAAGCCATGGAGGGTGGAGGAATAGATTTTCTCTGCCAGACGACGGAAGTTTTCCTCTCGATTTTCTCGGGAAAATGATAGAAAAAACAGAGAGGAAGAGGGAGTAAAGGGAGAAAAATGGTACGAGAAAGTTCGCTAATATACCACCGATTTACGGAAAACCGACTTTTGGCGAATTATATTATATATAAACCTATAATAATAATAATAATAATAATAATAATAATAATAATAATAGGGAGGGCTACAGTAGGAGCGCCCGCCCTTACGTAGGTCACCCTTTATACACTGTTTGATAGGAATCTGTGGAGAATAACGAGAATCTGTGAAAAATCTATTTATACATAGATTCTTATCAAACGGTGTATAAACAGGACTCTACGCAGGACGTCTTATTGTAGACGCACCTAATAATAATAATAACCCATTGGCCCACAATTTGTGGGGCCCAATCATCTTCGACGTATGTATCCGGACGGCTACTCGGTACTTAGACAGTTCAACTTGTATTACGTAAAACCTCTGTTCCATACTTCAACTGGAGCGAAGAGTCAAGGACTCAAGGGCGTTCGGAACGCACGTGCGCTTATGTTTGTGTTTTAATTTCGGTTGAAATTAAATAACTCGATTATAATTCAGGACAAAAATACATCATTAAAAAACATAATTCAGGATCGTAAGACGTTCGAATAATTAGAAATAGGTTCCAAAATTAAGACAAACATATAATTCGGATAAAATGTCCAAAATTAGAATGAAACTCGGGTTACTCTTTTGGTGGCTAAAACTAATATTAACTAATTTTGTTTACTAACTTTTGAATATCAACCTAATATTTGGACCTCTTTTTCCCCCCGCTGAATACTTCATACCAATTTTTAGTGTCTTCCCCCCCCCCCCCCCCGGGAGGACCAATTTGTAGTTTCTAACTAGGGATGCTCCTACAAACCAAAGCATTCGATTTTGATTAAAATTCTTAAACATCTTCCGAGAATCTTTACCATTTAGTTTACTTAATAAAAATAAATAAATAAAAAATGTTCAAGTAAAGGTATAATTCTCGTCCATTTTATTTAGGATAACACTATATATCCCAATTTTTGTACTAAATTTTTTGTACCAATACATGTTGCATGTAAGTTGTCACAATCTAATTGGTGTGTTAAAACTTACCATAAATAGATTAAATATCATTACCAATTGAGTAGTGACAAATCACATATCACATGTGTTGGTATTAAAAATTTAGTAAAAAAGTTGGTACCTCAATCATTATCCTTTTATTTTTATGAAATTTAATTCTAGTTTAATTAATATTTTTCGTGGATATTATTCCATTTATTGTCTTTATGTTTCCCTCTCTTTTTTTTTATTTTATTTTTTCAATTTAATGAAAAGGCTCATGAGAGTTACACTTAAGGTCATATTTGGTACGCCGTATTGTATTGTATTGTGATGTATTGTATTGGGTTATATTGTATTGTTCTATTATATTACTATGTTTGGTTATGCATTATCTTAAGATGTTGCATTAAAAATTAATTTTTGAAAAGATTACTTTTGAAAGTTTATTTAGTAAAGTATTACTGTGGAAACAAATTATTTTGAAAAATACCAATCCTAAAATTCCACTTTTCGAATGTTATTTTTCAAAAATACCATTTTTTAATTTTTTTTTTCAAGAATACTACTTCTAAATATGTTTAGAAAAATAACACTTTTAAAAAGGATAAAGTGATGTGAGAGAAAGGAAGGAGAGAGAAATGGATGAGAGAGAAAATAGAGAAAGAGAAAGTGATGAGAGAGAAATTAAAGACGAAAAAAGTTATGAGAATCAATGCTATAATATAGTGTAATACAATTTTTTTTTCATATTAAATAATACTCTTTATATTGTATTAAATTTTGGTTCCATATTAAATAAGTAATGATGGTTTATGAGGACTCCATGCATGAGCTGATGATGGGACCATTCATATTTCTATTAACGGTAGATCTGAAAGCCGGAACTCGGTGGAAAACTGCAATTGCTACCATCGAAGGTGGCAACACTGAACTATGGTGTATTGAACGAAAATGACCCACCTGTTAATATCCCTCAAATTCATCGAGATATATTTCGTTTAAATGGAAGAGAGGCCACCAACACGGATTGCTGCAGCCTGTTGGAAAATAAAAGGCGATATTTTTTTGTGACTAAGCAAAAGACGATATTAAACCAGTATTTTTAATATTTGATTTTTGCTCTTAGCCAAACAAGGTTTAAATGTTTAATTGGAGGTTTTTTCGAAGGACATGTGGCAATTTTACATGAATGGGACAGGAAAGGGGACAGAGTTTGGGAACAGGTGATTTCTATCCCTTTCCCCAAGTCTTCATCAGAGCAAAAATGTTAAACGCGTTCAAGTGGTGCTCACTGCTCGGTACATCACAATTTCATTGTACAATTATACAAAGAAAATTCAATCAGTGGTCATATAGTATTGCATGTTTATTGTCCAATTATACAATATCAAACCTTCAGTCTAGATTAAGTGTTTTCTCTTACGTATATATTCTGAGATTTGTATATGTAGAAGAATGTCATGGGACCTATTAATAGTAATAAGAAGTAATAGTTGATATGACCATTTTTGTATATAAATTAGATCCACCATGCATTTCAAACAAGTCTATACATCATATTATACTAGGCTTACTAGTTCATGATAATTCTACAACAGAATTTATCTTGGGCCTATGCCACAACTTAAGCTTAACATGTGGGAAATGGACCTCATTTGTAGTGTTTATAACTAAAATGACTTTTTAAGAAGTATTTTAAAAAAATGAAAAATGATAAATGATAAATGGCTTTTTCTAGAAATATCACAAGTTTTAGTGATGGATAGTCAATATACTTATGACCATAAATTCATAATTTTCTAGTACCAATCAGTAGTCACTAATATTATGACACCACTAAAATAGTCATCGTGAAAAACAGTCCATAAAATAGTCATTTTAACCCAATTTACTCATAACCAGGTCCATTTTCCTAAATGACATAAATCAAAAGAATTGTGTTGCGAGGCCCAACCCATTTAAATAAACGGCAAAAGAATCTTGAGAAATTTAGGTGTATGTCCCTTTTTTTAAAATTTACTTAAGTATATATCCAAGCTCTATATTTTATAGCTAAATGTCCAAGTCTAAAAAAACCTCTTAATTAGTCAACTTTTTAATTTTCAGTTTTGTCCTTATCTTATTTGTTCTTTTTTTTTTTCCCTATTTTCTTTTCTATATCTTTCTCTTTCTCGTTTTCTCTCTCTCCCTCCCTCGTTCTCTCTCTCTCTCTCTCTCTCAATATTCCAACGAAGTTTTATGCTTTCTGGCGTTTTGAGATTCTTCTCTCTCTCTCTCTCTCTATCTATCTCTCAATATTCCAACGAACTTTCATGCTACCTGCTGTTTTGAGGTTCTTCTCTCTTTCTTCTCTCTCTCTCTCTCTCTCTCTCTCTCAATATTCCAATGAACTTTCATACTTTTCGGCGTTTTGAGGTTCTTCTCTCTCTCTCTCTCTCTCTCTCAATATTCCAACAAACTTTCATGCTTTCCAGCATTTTGAGGTTTTTATCTAGCGGCATCTTTGGTGAATTTGTTCTTTCATCTTTAGAGGTACCAACGAACTTTCATGCTTTTTGGCGTTTTGAGGTTCTTCTCTGGCGGCATCTTTGGTGAATTTGTTCTTTCATCTTTAGAGGTATATATTGCATTTTGAGATTCTTCTCTGGCAGCGTCTTGGGTGAATTTGTTCTTTCATTTTTAGAGGTATATATTGTGTTATAGATATGAGTTTTGATTTTGATTTTGTTTGATTGTATTGTGTCTTTTTTGGAGCTTTTAATTTTTATCGCTAATTTATTTTGCAACTGATATTAATTTATTGTATAATCTTGTCTTTTGTTATTAATTAATGTTTACTTATTTTTTCATATGTGTTTTTGAATTATTTTTCGTAATTAGTACTGATTCGTAAATTTTTTATCTTAGTTCATATGTTTTTTGTAGTGTTATATGGTATTGGTATTACTATTTGTTATTTTTTGTTACTGAAGATGTTCACTATTTTAATTCGGTTCATGAATTCTTTGTTGCAGTATATGTGATTTATGTGTTGGTATATAGTTTTTATTTTCTCTAGTTCATTTGATTTTTGTCTTGGTATATAGTATTTATTTTCTCTAGTTTTTATTTATGAACACATTAGGTATTTTCTTGTTTAATTCATAAATTTTTTGTTATCGTATATGTGATTTTTGATTTGGTAGATGGTATTTTTATTCATGGTATATGATTTTAAAATTATTTTTTGTAATTAGTAATGGTTCATGAATTCTTTATCTTGGTATATGTGTTTTTTGTGCTGATATATAGTATTTCTTTTCTCTAATTTTTGTTTATAAATATGTTAGGTATTTTCTTATTTAGTTCATAAATTTTTGGTTATACTATATGTGATTTTTGATGTAGTATATAGTACTTTTGGTCATAGTATATGAGTTTTGATTTTTTTTTTTTTTGGTAATTGGTAATGGTTCATCAATTTTTAATCATGGTATACGTGATCTGTTTTGTAGTATATGATATTATTGTTCACTGGTTTTTGTTGTTAAACATATTCTGTATTTCTTGTTTGGTTTATATATTTTTGATCTTGATTTATGTGTTTTTTGTGTTATTATATGTCTTTTTTGTTTATTACTCTTGTTTGGTTCATATATTTTTGGTCTTGGTATATATATATATATATTTTGTGGTAGTATATGTTGTGTAGTTATTGCTTATTAACATATTAATTATTTTGCTATTATTGATCAAAAGTTTGAATCCAGGTATATTGTTTTTCTGTTCTAAGTTTTTTGTGGTTATGGCTTTTTATGTTTGGTTCATGGATTTTTTAACTTGGTATATGTGTATATGTACCTCCTAAACCAGTAGATGTGATATATTTCTTTTTTAATTAATGTTTTTTTCTTGGGTTCTTCATACAGGTTTATATATTGATTATGAAATTGATAAAGATAAGATTTTTAAGTACCTTTTTATAGCGTTTTGAGCTTTTATTAAAGGGTACCGTCGTTATAGGCATGTGATATCAGTTGATAGGACATAGGAATCATTATTTTTTTTTTTTTGTATTGAGTTTGTAGTTTGTTTTGTTTTAAAACAAAGAGGTTTTTTTTTTTTTCCCAATATTTAGGTACATGAGTTTTTAGAGTTGGTATATAGACATTTTGTCTTGGTATATGTGGTTATATACCAGATTTATTACTGTAGATATTTGATAATGCTATCTTATTTCTAAGTGTTTACACTTTCAGGTAAATTAATTTTTGGTCTTGGTATATGAAAATTTTGTCATAGTATATAAGACTATATACTATAACAAAATTACTTGCTATATTATTGAATTTGTTTTATGTTGGTGGAACAAAAAAATCATCATTGTATATAATATATATATATATATATATATATATATATATATATCAGATTATGTATAAACACATATAAAGTAGTAAAAAAAATATTATGGACGATTTTTTGAGTTGAGTAATTGTATGTGTTTACTACTTTATATGTATTTATACATAATCTGATATATATATATATATATTGTGTTCGAAATGACAAATTTATGTACTATTTCTTAGATAGGTTATGGTATTTGAGCATAGTGCCCTGGTTCATATATCCTGTCAGACTATTAGAAGTTATATATTTATTTCATATTAGTATGAACCATGAAGAAATTCTTATATACCTAGTTCAAAAGATTATATACTATAAAGAGAGAATTTTTTTAATATACATTAATATTCCTTAACAGTTTCAGTTTTTTTTTATAAATTACTCAAGTGTACCTTATAAAGTGAATCAATAGAAGCAAGTAAGTAATAATTTAGATTTATATCAAATCATATTACATAAAACATATGAACCAACGAGAAAATTGCCTAATATTTAATATCTTCATAATTAAAATTATTCAATACAATAATCTTTGTCAAACTAAAAAACTATATTGCTTTTGTTAAACTAAAACAAGAGCACATGTTCCATATCACTTTTACTTTTGTGTTTCTGTCTCACTTTTGTATCCTCTTCTCATCTTGTCTTTACCTCAATGATAAAGTTCTACGGCCATTTTTTGCTAATAGAATGTGATTTTGTCTTGTGTTACTTCTTTTATGCTAACATTCATCATCAATGCTTCTACACTTTTGATCACAAATATTCCATAGTCGATTCTGTTTTCACGAGAGAAACTATCAGATTTTACAAATAATGTATCAGGCATTAAAAATCATATACCATGTTCAAATTAACATATACTACATTGAAGTGTCAAACAAATACACAACATTATGAACTAAACATATAAACTTATTAACCAAAAAAAAAATATTGAACCAAAAATAAACATAAATTGATAAATTTATAAACTATAAGATAAGTTTAAGAACTGAAAGGACTAAACAAGAAGTACATAGAAGATGTAAGCTATAATAATGACATCATAAACTACACTCACAAATTCTTGAATTAAAGACATAAATTTATGAACCAAATAGAATAATATTAGCAAAGAAAATCAAATAGAACCAGATACTTAACTTTATATACCAAATAGAAAATTTTTAAGGAGATATATTCTCATATCTGAAACACAACTTTATGAATCAAAGACACAAACTCATGAACCATACTAACAGCTTCATAAACTAAAGACAAAATTTCATGAACCAAGTAGCTTATGAATTTGAACCGAAGATTTAAATATAAGAACTAAAGACTTAAAGTTCGGAACATTATGTGCCAAGAACTAATTTGTATGAGATATATTCTTATATATGAAACACAACTTTATGAACTAAAGAGACAAAGTTATGAACCATACCGACAACTTCACGAACTAAATACATAATTTCATGAACCAAAGATATAAGCTTATGAACCAAACACATAAACTTATAAACCAAAAAGAAATATCTAAATTTTAAATTAAATATCAGCAAGTAATAACCCCTAAAATACCATCATTATTGCTCTGTTTTTATCTGTTTTTGAACTTAAGCAAATTTAACTTAACGGGTAATAAAACTAACTTATTTCCAAACATGAATTAGGAATTTACCTAGGAACACTCACTAACAAGCTCAAAAGAATAAAGCACATATGCATATATTCCAAAATATACGCACAACTATAAACATTTGGATGTACCAAACAATCATATATACAAGCAGAATCAACCTATATACTAAAACAAATATATATACCAAATTATTTTGTCAAGTACATATATTAAGCAAAAAATAATTGACTAATGTAAGCTATGTACCTGAAAGATTAAATTCTTGACTATTTTAGCACTATTAAAATAAAATTTTCAATCAGGCATTTATACAAACGGTTAGTATACAGTGCATCAAATCATGAAGCTTAATATGAGCAGTCATAAGCTTAATATGAGCAGTCATACTTTTCTCAAAAAAAAAATAAAAATAAAAATAAAAATGTCAATAGTTCTTATATAACGCTAGAACATTCAAACAAAATAATATAACAAAGAAGATTTTTAAATTTAATATGTATGCACATCTATGTATATATATATATATTGTGAGATCAAAGTATATGTACAACATTCAAATAAAACAATATAACAAAGAAGATTTTAAAATTTAACATGCATGCACATCTATGTATATGCTAGAATTGCCTAACACTTAGGACCCAAAAAAAAAAAAAAATACATACATGCAAACTATGGAAAATACATGATCACATCATGAACGCAGCGGAAAAAATAGCGGATTTAAGTTTTAAAATTTTTACATGAAAACAGTTTTCATAACCATATTATATGCATATATCATATACATAATCATGTATAACATAAATCAAATCTAGATGCATAAACCCTAGAGATGGGATTAGGGTTTACCTCTTGCAGCGTGCTCCTTCTTGATTTCCTTGTTGATGGTAATCAAACCTCCAACTCTATATCTTCTTGTCTATGCTCTTGCTCTTGGTTGATTAAGTGAGTGGGCACCAAGTTGAATCCTTCGTTGGAGAACGATCAA
>JXTC01000153.1:464240-479686 GCA_002914845.1 Trema orientale
TTAACACTTAATCATGTTTGTTTCTTTATACACAAACAAAGTCATGGAATCTTTTTCAGATAAATAAACTATTCAACTAAGATAGTTTAATCTAGAAAATATCATAATTGCATATAAGAGAAAGTTATTTATACTTAAAAGGGTATAATTGGAGATATGCTTTTTAGGACAAATATCCCAACATGGACTAGTTTTGATTTTTTTTTTAGGTATATAATCTTCTTGTTTTCTAGATAAAGAAGATTTTCAGAGAGATTTTATGGGTAAAAGATTTTCCTGGATTCGATTTTGTGACTAAAAATGAAGAACGTGACCGAAAAAATGAGGGAAAATCGAAAAAGTGAGAAAAATTTAGGTTCTGAAGAGAAAGAAAATAAGGGAATCGACAATTTAGTTTGCGATGGAAATTGTCTCAGAAGTTTTGGGCTAGTTTTTGGCTACTGAGAGTGTTTAAGGGATACTTTTGGAAGATAAGTTTTCAACGGGTCTATCTTTAGACATTTAGCTATATAATTTGGACTGTGGACATATAGTAATTTTTGGGCCAAAAATTGGGCAGATACCTATGTAGCCCAAGAATCATGCTACTTAGGACTTCGGGTTCAGTATTCGGCGCCAGTTATTTAATTAGCTCAGTTAGAGAAAAAATAGGCTTCCACGGCCTTTTAAAAAAAGAATTAGAAAATTAAGGTGGGCTCAATTTTTTATATGTGCCGCATTTTTTTTAGAAAAATACCATTTTTTGAAAATATTTTAGAAAAATATACTTTTTAAAAATAGTAACTGGTAACAGGTAACCAGTTTTCGAGCACTGGTAATTAGTAACCAAATGTATTTATAATCGGTAGCTGGTAACCGATAACTAGTTTTCAGAAATTGGTAGCTAGTAACCATTTAAAAATTGGTACTTGTTCTAAAAACTTTTTAAAAAGCGATAATTTTTCTAAAAAATCCGTACATGAATTAGAAAAAGTTACTGACTAATCATATTTTTGTAATTCTTTTTTGTTTTTATAGGTAAAAGTGTTAGAAACCCGCTCCGTTATGACCGATGAAAGACCTTTTTTTCTTTTTTTTTTTCGCTTTTTGTCATGGGGGGGGGGGGGATTGAAATGGCCAATGAAAGTCGTTGAGTAGAATGAATTATAATGATAGAAGTTCTTACAAAAAGAAAAAGAAAATAAAGAAAATAATAAATAACTCTATTAGTCTGTGAACTAAGAAAAAAGTCTCACTTTGATCCTTAGACTTTAAATTGGGTCATACTGGTCCTTAAACTATTAAGACTATTTTATTTTAGTCTTTTTGCTATTCATTTTGTTTAATTCTTATTAGAATAAGCATATAGGTTACATTTCTCATTCTGTATTAATGATTTCAATAAAATATCATATTTTGGACAGTTTTACATTGCATTATTGTCCAAGGTACAATTGATTTTTGTTGAACCAATCATTTTTAAACCGCTTGAATTCATATTTTAATTTCTTTATAATATTGAACTATGCTTTTGGATATGAAACAAGCATAACAAAATAACAAATGTGTCTCATGTGCTTATTTTGTTAAGAATAAAGCGAAATATATGACCAAAATGACTAAAATAAATTTTTTTTAATAGTTTAAGGACCAAAATGACACAATTTAAAGTTTAAGGACCAAAGTGAGACCTTTTTTTTATAGTTTAAGGACTAACAAAGTTATCTATCCTAAAGAAAATGGAAATTTAAAAGAAGTTGTGGATGATATTTGGGGGAGAAAAACGTTGAAAATATAGCATTTTCATTACCGACAAAATGTGAACCAAATTTGGCTTTTAGGATCTATGGCTTTTTATTTTCATAAAGAATTAGATTTTTTTCTTCTTCTTGTTCTTTCTTTTATGGGATAATTGTAAAAAAATACCCTCATGTTTGGATGTTCTGCAATTTAAACCCTGAAGTTTGGATTCCGCAAAATAATACCCTGAGATTACGAATTTTTGAAAATTAATATACTGTGTTGATTTTTAATTGATAAAATAAAATAATATCCTCAAAATTAAGATGAATAATATGGATTAATCTAGTTTTAATAGAGGATATTATTATTTTTTCGTTCCTAAAATTGGTCAAAAAATCTATCCAGGGTATTAACTTTTAGAAATTATTAATCTCAGGGTATTATTTTGCAGAGTCCAAACTTTATGGTTTAAATTGCAGAACACCCAAACTTCAAGGTATTTTTTTGTAGTTATCCCAATTCTTTTATTATAAGAACTTTGTTCGAATTGCATTTTTCGTTTATGGTCTGATACGGATCTTATATAATAGTATAATAATCTTATGAGAAAACTTCATAAATACTCGTTTTAAAAGCTATATTTTCATAAATACTCATTTTTTATTCTTATTTCATAGATATATGTTTTTATACCTTTTTTAGAGAAATGTAGACCACCACTGTTTTACACATAAAATGTATACCACGTTATATGCATCAAATGTATACCGTGGTCTATATTTCATGAATATAATTACACTAAAAATTAGCATACATTTTAAAATGTATACCATAAGTCAAATTTATAATGAAAAATGTAAACCGTAGTAAATATTTACGTTGTAAATATATACTGTTCATATTTTATGAAATGTGTACCCCCATGAATAAAATTTATATTGTAAATGTGGACCACTCATATTTTGTATATAAAATGTGAACCATAAAAAGAGTGTTTTTGAAAGAAAAATTAAAAACAGGTATTTATAAAAATAAGTTTTAAAAATAGGTACTAAACATAATTTCTCTAATCTTATATAGCACCTGCAAATCAGTGCGTGTGTATTTGATCTAGTAATATAAGCGTCCATTAGGTTTTGTTTGGTTACTGTTTCAAAAAAAAAAAGAAAAAGAAAAATCGTGTTAGCAAAACTGTCTGGAAGTACTAAAATCAGAGTGAAACTACAATGCAAAGCAAGCAGCTAAACAGTCTTAAAAGTATTACTTTAATATCTAATAGTTATTTAAAACAAAATGCATGTGCTTTTTATTAAGCAATATTGCTTTTATTTTAAACAAAATAAAATTTTAGGGATAATATCGTCTAGGGTCCCCAAACTTTCCCTAATGTATCCCTTAGGTCCTCAAACTTGTTTTTGTAGCATTTGAATCCCCAAATTATTGTTTTGTGTCACACGTTAATCCTTGGTCGCTTTTCCGTCTAAAATAGGCGTTAAAACACCACGTGATATGCACAAGTTCTTGTTTCCAAGGGTATACCTGGAAACAGAAGCGCAAGGTGCCAAAATCCTCACCATTTCACTCCCCAAGAAAAGAAAAGAAAAGCTTGAGAGCAATAGAGCAACCCACCTCCACCTCCATTGAAGTTGGGGACAGAAATGAATAGATGGATAAATAGATCTGTTCACATATTTGAGTGACCAAACTTGTGACACTAAGAAAACCCAATGTAAGGTGAAGAGAAAACCCAATGTAAGATGAAGGCTTGCGGAGAAGATGAGCACCACTCCAAGGAAGCATGATAGGGCAATCAGCTTAATTACACTCTGTAGTGTTTCTAGCTGGTAACTGCAAAACAATTACCCATTATATAAAACATCTAAACAACAGAGATTTCAATAGCTATTGAAAAAGAAACACCCAAATTGATTCATACTACAAATTAGTTTCTTTTCTTGCTTCTTAATTTTTGGAGCAAATAAATAAAGGAAAATGAAAAAAAAAAAAAAAACATAAAAACTCTTTTTAAGTTCTTATGTTCTTTTCATTTGTTGTGGCACAAATTCTCACCTTTTAGCAAATGGTAGAGCATCGATGGATATCTGTTGTTGGGTTATTTCAATTTCCATGTTAACTAACTCTGTAGCTTTGTTCTGCATTATTATGGGTCACCATTTTCAGTATTACATAATCAAATCACAAATGGGTTTTGTCAAAAAAGAAAGAAACAAATAAAATTATCAAGACCCACGTACCTAACTTACCGAAAACAAAACCCAATTTCATTCTTTTATGCAAAGATCAAACTAGAAAAATTAAACCTTAATGATACCCCAGATGACAATGTACAAAATAAGAAACTTACAAAAAAACAATCCAATCAGAGGGTCTAAGCAGAGAAAGGAAAGTGAAGGGTCTCCATAGCTTAAATGAACATAACAGAATGGAGAAAGCAAAATTCTGAGGTCAGGTCAAATTTAATAGATAGCCCACAATGAAGTTAGTATAAAGTTCGAAAACGGTGGGATGGTGTTGTTCATTTGAAGCTCCAACATGCAAACTTTAGTTCTTTGGTCTGTCAAACTCAGAAAAATCACAAAAACAAAAACAAAAATAAAACAAACCAGAATCACTCAACCAAAAAATCGGAGGAAAAAAAATCGAAAAAAGCAAGAACCAGATAATACACAAAAAGAAAGTCGCTTCTCTAAAACCCCAAACCCATAATGAAATGTATAGAAAAGTAAAACCTATATCAGATCATCAGTTATTAGATCAAAAAAAATAAAAACCAAAATGGCATTTTTTTTGCTAAAGAAGTCCAGCATCTGCACTGAACTTCGAATTTGGGGAAAGACGATGGAGAGAGTGCCAACTAATGGGTTTCCAGCTAGTACCCCTGGAAGCAAGACCTCGTGCATATCAGGTGGTGTTTTAACGCTTATTTTGGACGGAAAAACGCCCAAGAATTAACGTGTGACACAAAACAATAGTTTGGGGATTCAAATGCTACAAAAATAAGTTTGGGAACCTAAGTGATACATTAGAGAAAGTTAGGAAACCCTTAGTGATAATATCCCAAAATTTTAATTAAGTAATGTTTTCAATTGCGTTAACGTAACGACGTCTTAAAACAGTACACGCTTTTAATTAAATTCATCTTCTTCCTCTTTAGGTTACTACTTTGCCAGAGGGTGAGATATTGGATTTCTCTTCGGTATTATTCTTTTATATATATATATATTTTATTGTTTAAGTTGTTATCATATGAAATTATTTTTATTGTTTTTGCATGATATTTTGTGATAATCTTCTAAATAAGCTAGACGATTTTTATGCCGATGAATATTAAATATGCAGAAGACCCGTCACTATGTTAGTAAAAATAGGCAAAGTAAGCTACACGATTTTTATGCCTGATGAATATTAAATATGCAGAAGATCCGTCATTATGTTAGTAAAAAGAGACAAAGTCAACTTGAGCTGATTAAAAATGTCAAAGAGTCGTATTTGGTGGAATACTAAGATCATCTTTTGTTTTTGTGCACATTTTTTGTATATGGGGCATTATTTTTCCTCCCCAATTGTTAAATATGTAGAAGATTCATCAATTTGTTAGAGGCAAAGTAAGCTTGAGTGATGGAAAGTGATTAAAAAGATAAAAGAGGCATATTTGGTGAAATCCTAAGGCTATGTTTGGTAAGAGAGAAAAGAAAGAGGAAAAAAAGTGAAAGATGGAAAAGTAGGAAAAAAAAAAAAAAGAGAGAGAAAATACGCTTATTTGGTAAAGGAAAATGGAAAAAAAATGAAAAGAGAAGGAAAAAAGGGATGATAAAATAATAGGTGGTGCCTTCAAAAATTTTCCCCTCCAAAATGGGGAGAAAAGGAGAATGAAAAGAAGCTTAGTTAATGAAAGAGCTTAATTTACTAATTTACCCTCACATATTAGCTTTTAAAATAATAATATAAAGAGTAAAATAATTCTTTTTAAAAATAAATTAATTTTCTTTCTTTCCTAATTTTTCCTCTTTATATTCTTTTCTCTCTACCAAACATAAGCCTAAGATCATCTTTTGTTTCTATGTACATTTTTTTTCATACACGGGGCATTTGTTTTTTAGGGAGCTATATTGACATCCTAACTTGTGATTTAGGCACCTATATTTTTTTCATGAAAGACTAAATAGGACAAACACGAAATATTAACAAAAATATATTTCTACATACACCCTTTTTCCACTGTTATCACTCATCTCTATACTCAATTGTTTTTATCTTCCTTTTGTAATAATTTTTTTTTTCACATATTAGATACAATAGTCATTGATCACCGAACCAATGCTACAGAGTAGTAAATTAAAATAAATAAAGAGAAAGAAATCCTAAAATTGAAAAAATAAAAAATAATTTGAAAAAGAAATGAACACATAGAGAAGATGATGAATTTACAAATAAAAACAAAAAAAGGATAACAGTAACAATAGAGAATTCACTTGCGATAACAAAATTATTAACTTACAAATATGTATAACAAGATTCTTCTCTAGAAATTTCAAAAAATACAAACATGCATGAATGTTATTTTGGTTTTGGGATATGTATATATATATATATACATATAGGGTGAGTTTTCAATGGGTATTTTTATTTTTGCTCTATAGATGGGTAAGTTTGACTAATTTGGAAACAAACCTACAATAATAAGTCATCTTATTCAATATATTAATTTCTAATTTATTTATTTATTTTTTTTGAAAATTTAATTTAAATTTAAATTTTTTAATTACCTTTAATTTAAAACTATATGTACTATTGTATCTTCAATATTTAATAAATTTTTTTTATCGGTAAAATCCAAGGTAGCATAATTTTCATATTATGAATAAGTTGTTTTCTTAAATAACAAAAAATAAATAAAACAACTACATTGAAAGAAAATTTGTTTTAAAAAAAATTATACGTCAAACAGCTTAAAATTTGTACATCTTTTGTTATTGTTGTTGTTGTTGTTTTTTTTTTTCCCCTACGAATAAGATAGTTAAGAGTAATTTAGGATTATTAAGTATTTTTTACTAATTTTATTTCTTATAAAATAAAATAAAATAAAAGAAATTAACCAACTCATCAGGTTGCCCATCTTTTTTATCTTAAATAACTTTCTATATTTATATATGGGCGCGTCTACAGTAAGAGCGCCCCTACGTAGGGTCCTGTCTATTCACTGTTGGATGGGAATCTGTATATAAATAGATTCTCCACAGATTCCTGTTATTCTCCACAGATTCCCATCCAACGATAATTAAGACATGACCCTACGTAGAGACGCCCCTACCGTAGCCATCCCCTTTATATATTTATTAATTATAATAATATTTTTAATAAATCTACTAATATTATTATAGCCATTAGATTACAATCCAATGGCCCAAATTAGAGTACCCATCCATGGAATAAAAACAAAAATCTCCATTGAAACATCATCCATATATATATATGACTTAAAATGCAAACATGTTTTGTAAAAAGGAAAGTACAAAGAAAAAGAAGTTGATCATTTGATTCGGTTATGGATGTGTGAAGGCCTGAAGGCAGGTTCTGGGCTGGGACTTAGCATTAGTGATGGTGTGCTTTCCTCATTTATTCATTTTATCTGTTATTAAAGTTTTAGTAGTTGTCCTGTATGTCTTTTTGTTAATAAAAGTGCTGCCTTGTATGGTCTTTTTGTTAATAAAAGTGCTGCCTTTATAATAGTCAGGGTGTGAATATAATCCCATTGTTTTTTATCCTCAGTTGTTAGGACAAACTAATGGTCTGATTCAAAAAATTTAAAAAGAAATGAAAAACAAAAATAAAGAAAAAAAGAAATGAAAGCACATAAGTTAAAATGATCTCCAACATTTGCTGGGTTTATTTTGACCTGGGTCGAACTAACGTGGAACAAAATGATTAATTTATAACTACTTTTCGTAATGACTTCTTCAGAACCACTCATAAAAATGATTGACATTTATTAACTGGTCACGAATAATATGATTATATGTTAAAAAAAAAGTGAACATTTTTATAACTACAATAAAATTTCAATAAATTAATATTACTGGGACTATGAGAAATTATTATTTTATAGACATTATTTATTTATCGATAAATGAATTCATTTATCGATAAATAAATATTTATTTATTAATTTATCAATAAATAAATATTTATTAATTTAAAAAAGTAGTATGAGTTTAATATTTATACTTTTTTTCCCCTAAGATACATGTACGACTTAAAAAAAAATTAAAAATAGTCAAAGTTAATGTGTGCATGTAAAAAAACATAAAAATTAACATGTATTGTGTGCATGCAAAGAAACCTAAAAGTTAACATGAATATACGTAAAAGTTATTATATATTATTTATACATAAATAAAATTCTGAAAGATAATTTTCGGTGTCCATCGAAAAGATAAGAAATAGATATATATATATATATATACAATTAATGTAGCTTTAAAATTTAATGTAGCTTTAAAATTTAATACTTTATAAGCTATAATATTTCAAGATGTTTCATATATATTGAACATAATATCGATAAATAATCATTAGTTTTATTTCTACAATCCAAATCATTAAAAATAGATTCTGAATCATACATTGAATGTGTTGTATGCACTGCAAAAATTAGAGTATGAGACTAAGTTTAATTCTAATACAAGTAATAAGTCAAATTTTAAACACATTTTGAAAAGGAATAGAATTAAAAAATAGAAGTTATCTAGAAAAAACTCATTAATATCGTGAATATTTATATGTTATTTCTTTTACGTATTTAATCAATAAATAACTTATATAATCAATGGGCCCTAAAGGAATTACAAAAAAATTAGAAAAAATTTATTTTTTATGGTATATATTCAAACAAATTGAAAAATCCTGAATTTTGAAATTGTTTGAAAAATCCCGGATTTTAATTAGAAAAATACTACTTTTAATAGTATTTGAAAAAATACTACTTTTTATTAATTGATTAGAAACTTGGAGTAACCAATCAAGTTACATTGGTAATTTGACCGATTACTTTAAGTTATAGATTGATTACCGCAAGTGACCCAACTGGTTACCTCAAATACCATTGAAAAATAGCAATTTTACAGAAAAGTGGCATATTTCTAAATATTTATTAAAAGTGTTATTTTTCTAAATTTAAAAAAAAAGATATTTTCTAAATCAATCTAAGATTTTTCAAATAATTTGGCCTATCCAGAATTTTTTAATTTTCGTTACTTTGGGCCTAAAATTTTGAAAGAACCCCAAAAAATTATTATCTTATGCATTAAACAAGAATATTAAAATTAGCCCAAATTAAGACTGCAAGATTTTATTATATAACGGAAGTTATTAATTTATCGAACATTATTTTTTTATTCAGAATTATTAATTTATCGAATTTTCATTTATCCAGATTTTTAGAGTAATTCTTAAAAAAAATCATCTTTAAAGTGATTCCGCACTTTCAAGATCAGTGCAAGCTGGCATAGACAATAATTTGTCACCAGTGACCCATATGCTCCACGGGGCCCGAACCAACCCCACTGGAGAGTGAAATGAAATAAAGACGACACATTTTTCATGTTTCAACGTAGGTCGTTATAGACTCATGGTAAAATTATTGACCTATGAAGTATGAACTTATACGCTTACCCATCTGATCCAGACAATGTCGGCTTATAAATCCGTAATCAGACCAAACTCTAATGATCTAATTCCCACTGT
Source organism: Trema orientale (assembly GCA_002914845.1). Classification (NCBI taxonomy): domain Eukaryota; kingdom Viridiplantae; phylum Streptophyta; class Magnoliopsida; order Rosales; family Cannabaceae; genus Trema; species Trema orientale. The sequence goes on from JXTC01000153.1 coordinate 473,727, forward strand.
TTTATTAGAAACATAAAATACACGGGACATTAAAATTGTACCAAAGAATACATAAGAAGACAGATAGAGATATTTCATTTCAACCACAGAACATTGCAAAGATACGGTACCATGCATTATACCATAGAGGTCGGACGTTGCGTAAATTATAAGTAATATATATATAATATATGGGCACTCTAGTAGATTTTATTTATTTATTTATTAATATTATTTTGTCTAATTAAAATTTATTATACACATCTTTTTATGATAAAAGATAAAAAAAAAAATTAAATAATGTACATTTATTATTATTATTATTTTTTCAACTACTCAAATCATTTATAGTTGATAAATAAATAATCTAATGAATTAAAAAATATATAATAAACGAAAAAAAAACTTACTGGATAATCATCCTACATATTCACGTATGGGGTATATATTATTCTAATGTTAATTTAGTATCTTAATTTAGTATCGACCGTGTGGAGACTTGATTGGCAGACAAGACTAGAGATGAGACTACACTATTTTAACACAGTTCCATAGTTAGTGCTCAAATATCAAAATGTGAGATGACAAATTTTGGAAATTTTAAAAATAAAGGGACTACTTAAATCCATATGCACAAAAAAAAAAAAACAAAAAAAAAAAAAAACTTAAAATAGTTTCATCCTCCTCCTGTTCTCATTCACCATACATGGGCACGGAGTACTATAGCATACTATGGAATCATGAATGTAATGGAAAGCTCAAGTCTTCAGATAAAGTCATAATTAATTCATAATTAAAATTAGAGAAAACAATCGAAATCCTGCACACTCAGGGACTAGCATCGTCATGTCCCAATACTGCAATTTTGCCACGTATAGCTATTACGTGCTTGAAGTGTAAACTAATTAAAGACCCGTTTGTTTGTTTTGTTTTTTTGTGTTTCGTTCTTTCTTCTTCTTCTTCTTATTATTCTTTTTCCCTTCTCCGTATTACGCTCTAAAAGTTTAGAGCTTGATTAGTCTTTTCATCAAGAATTTTGGTGATAAGAGAATTTCCACATGGTCATAGAAGTGCTGAAATAGTTTGATTTCTTTTGCTTGTGCTGATTGGAATTTTTTTTTTAACGAAATTTTCTTAAAAGCTTTTTCATCTTACAAAGATCCATTATCCATGGGAGTTCAAAGCCCATAATTTTTCTTGAAGCATTAATTTCCTGAGGTCTAATGGTTTGAAGTAAATAGAAAAGAATCCCAACCTGATGTAAAATTTCAAGAGCAAAATATTTTTTTCCCCAAGTGGAAGGCACATATGGAATACGAGAGAAGAAGAACAATCGACTTTGTTTATACAATATTGAGCAAAAAACCTTTTGTCGATACAATAAAAAAAAATTAATAGAATCTAGAGGCTAGAACCACAGAGAAAGTGGACAGATCTAAACTCTAAGCGAAAGTATGATTTTTGTTCTTTACTTTGATAGTTTTCGGCAGAAAAACATTTGAATCTTCAAGGAGATTGTTTTCTAGTCTTAAATGTTGAGCAAAAAGTTGTTGAAGAGTCGTGAATGCCATATGCTTTTTGGGTTTTTCGTGATAGAATGAGAGATGGGGAAGAGAAAAATTAAATCATAAAGAAAGAAACAAAAGGCAAACAAAGCCTTAGTTGTCTAAGAAACTAGTACGTGATACTTATACGTGTCAAAATATAGAGCTTTGAGATAGAGAAGGAGACAGGTTGTGAGACAGAGGATCTTCGTCCCACACTCATATGCACTAAATCACAGCTAGCTAGCTACATAGTATTAGGATCCGATGGAGCATGTAAATAATAATTAGTTTGTTTAAGAGTGCTTAGTCATTGCATTATTCTTATTCTTAATTCTTATGTTTTTTAACTAGGATTGTCGACCTTATACCAGTGAATGAGGTTTTATGATTTTAGCAATGACGAACGGGCCAATTTCTGTTAAAAAGTCCATTAATATTTTGCAGTTACGACAATATCAGGACAGAGAGAACAGAGAAAAAGAGGGAGGGGAGGGGAGGGGAGGGGGGGCATTGTGCATGCTTCACTCTTATTTATTTATTTTTGGAGGTATGCTTCAGTTTTGTTTTTTTAGTTGTTAGGTATACATACCTATTCCTCCATCACTTCTTTTATTATACTAGAAAATAACAGCAGAAGCCTTTTTTTTTTTTTAAATCTTTTTTCTCTCTCTTTTTGTTTTTTTTTTCTTTTTTTTAATTATATAGTAATGACAGAAGATATTCTTACTCTTCACGTACGCTGCATTTTTCATATACACACGTCAATGCTTTTTAAGGCATTTCATGATCTCATACATACACTTCTGCCGTTAGGTTGCCATCTTTAGTAATTAATTAATTATGCAATGTCGAATAATTTTATTATTGTTTTTTGGGCAAAAACAAAAACTATGATACAAGTTTGTCGCGAAGATATTATCACCACCACTCTCATTCTTAATTTTTGTCCCGTCAGCCATATTGATAACAAAGTCATGTGATTATAATGAATATAATGTACTAAAGAGACAATTTTAGAAATTATACCTAAAATAACAGTAGTAGAGAAAAGAAAAAGTTTCGAGGGGGAGGGGGAATTGTTATTTATCCCTATCCTTTAGGATACCCTTTTGGGCCTTGGCCTTTCAAGTTTCAACTCTATCAAACTATTACGGCGCATAATTCATATATAGTAGATTTTTGCCCCTTTCAAATTCTTGACGTCAAATTCAAGGATTTAGGATCAAATTTTACTAATTATCTTCACCAAAGTTGGGGATAACTAAAGGGATATGGTTACTTATATGTTTCGTTGGAGGGAGACCAAATAGAAAAGAATGAGTGGTTCACTATTTAAGAAAGGAAACTGAGAGAGGGGACCAGGCACTCTTCTTCTAAGTTATTTGGCATGATAAGAATGAGAAAATAGCATAATCTTATTTGGTCTAATTCGGGGATATAGTATTAAAGGTAATTATCTAAATGTATGTCAATCAAAATCTACTTGGGTGGATATTTCTCCTCTAAAATCTCTCAATTTTAGGGATTATAAATTGTCTCAAACTAAAGATTGGTAATAACAAACTCTAATACCCAAAATCCATCCACTAATCCTCTCAATCCTCCTTCCTTTCTCTTGTTTTTCCTAGCTACCAATTTAAGTTTTCACTTTTTTCTATTACCAAACGCATACTGAAATCCAGAGAGAATTTTTTACATCTTTAATTGTTTCATATAGTGCATATTCTGTACTTACGACCAAAGGCATGTGATCCTTTTTTTTTTTTTTTTTTTGAAATAGCTAGACATGTCTTGTTAATTCAGTGCTTTCGAGAGAAATGAAAAATAAAAAAAATAATTCAGTGCTACTGCTTCCACAATAGGGTCCTTTTCCAATCCAAAATAGGGCACTTCACTTGCTCTAATTCAAGAAAAATTCAACCACGCTTTTAAAAAGATGGCATATTAAATGTACCACCACACCAATCGCATATGGCCAATGTATACCGTCATGGACCAGCAAACCAAAAAAATGAAAAACAAAATATTAACTTGGGGTATCCATCTGTTTCATTATTGTCTTTTCTATATTTTAATCCACGTTTTCAAACACCTAAATCTCTATTCATTGGTCGGTTGAATTAGTGGTGTTTTGATTTGATATCTACAATCATTCTGTTGTTATTGCTGCTTGCCTTAAATTAAAAATAAAAATAAAAATAATCGTCAAACCACAACATTATCCAGTTGTTCCCACAATAAAAGCACCTAGTACTTCCGTTTCTCCTTAAATAAACATATATAACTCCTTAAATAAACATATATAATAGGCAATTAGGACCAGGCGGCTGTTCATCTACCGCCCTTGCTGACTGTTCAATATGGTCTACTACGAAAGCCACAAAACCTAATTATATAACCACTGTTTATTTGCACGTACTTGTATTGCGGCACGTGCCTGCTGTCAGAATTCTCTACATAGAAATAATATATATATATATAGAGAGAGAGAGAGAGAGAGAGAGAGAGAGAGAGAGAAGAAGAAGAAGAAGAAGAAGAAGAAGAAGAAGAAAAAATTGCTTGAGAGAAAATAATGCTAAATAAATTACACCAAGTCTGATAGATATACACAGTGGCAAAGTCAGAGATTTTTTTTGAGTGGGGGCATACTATTAAGACGGAAGAAACAAAAATTCCCGAGTTTGAGTTGGGGCATAATTTGAAATTTTTTTTCCTGAGTTCTATTTTTGTGAAAAGAAAAAAATTAATGTAATTATTCAATAGTTAATTATAATTTTATGTCTTAAATAAGGACATAATTAAAATTTTAATTATCAAAGAGGGGCATATTACTTTTTTTTTTTCCTTTTGAGAAAAAGAGGGGCATATTACTTGAACTTTTAAAAAATTCATATGTAAAATTTGAAAACTAAAAACCTAAGTTAGAAAAATTGGTTATTAAATGGAAGCATAACTTGAATCATTGAAAAATTCATATATGAAATCTAAAACCTAAAAAATTGAGAGAGGACATGTGGTAATTAGGTAGGGACATAACATATATAACTTTTTTAAAAATTCATAGGTAAAAATCTAAAACTAAAAAAATTAAATTAAAAGAAGGCAATGGCCTCCACTTGCTCCCTCCTCCCTTGGATATACATCTCGTAAAACAAATATCAAATATAAAAATAAGAGAATATGCGTATTTATATGGGGAAAAAAAGAATCGAAAAAACAGATAAAACATTGAGTTTCTGATTATATTAAATAAAACTTTGAAATCCAGTTAAATTGAAACCAAAAAAATCAACGGATATATAACGTGATTAAGAAACGATTTTATTTCTTAAGTGTTCTATACTTATGAACTATTTTTTAAAATTTATTTTAGCTAAAAAAGTTAACATTTTCAACAAAGAAAGAAATAGTTTTCGCTCAATTAAAGTGTTTGTTAATATAAATAGCTTTGCATAGTCGCGAATGACAATGTACATTAAGAAAAAACGGGTGATTTTGTGGGTTAATTTAATCGATTTTATAATTCAAAAGTTTTATTTGGTATAACTAAAAACTCAAATCGTTTTATTAAAATTAAACAAAGATAAGTTTTTTTTTTAATATATAATTGAAAATTCAGGTTTTGTTTCTAAAAATAAAGAACTCAAGATTTTTTTGGGATAATAACTCTTAAAAAAAAGGCCAACAATGTCACTTCTGAATCGATGTAATAGGCAAACGTCTCTTCTACATCGGTAATAGGTAAACGTCTCTTCTACATCGTTTCTTCAGAAAATGACCTGAAATGGGCAAGGTACAAACTTTTTTTTTTTAGGCAATAGTGTAAAAGTTTCAAGTGATTGATCAATTGGATATTTGATCGGGGTTGTACGAATTTTAAACACCCTTCCAACTTGCGTATATCAATGGACTTCTTCCTCTCTTATTGCGTAAAAGATATATAAAAGTGAACAAATTAATAATATATTTGATTACCCATGCAGTTGAATTATGGTAAAAGTCGTCGTACTATTTCATTGCTCAAAATATAAAAGTGATGCTGTTAGAATTCACTAACATTCATTATTCGAAACATAAAAATGTAATATTATTGTCATTGGATTGACCACAAAATATCTCTTAGGTACACGCATAAGCGTTACATCATAAAAAAATATATATGAGCATAAATTAATAAGATTTAAGATGGTTAAATATAAAGAAGCTTTGCTGGCAACATGCGGAGGCTTTTTATTATAACCAATTAAAACTACACGATGTGGTTACCACGTATATCTTACCATATAGCCTTTTTTTTTTCTTTTTGCTAAAGATCTCACCATAGCTTATTGAGATGTCATAAGTACTCCATATTGGTGATCAATCGTATGATATTAATTTATGTAATTTAAGTCGGTTCGGCTTAAATTTTACCTCATGGAATAATTCATTTAT
>JXTC01000153.1:486049-497937 GCA_002914845.1 Trema orientale
AAAGTGTGTAGTAACAGAAATAATGTAATATCCAATACAGTGTTTGTAAGAGGTGGAATTGGGGACCTATGGACCTGTAATTCAAGCTCCAATAAATTATGACAATTAATTAAACTCTTTAATTAATTTGTCTAATTTATTAATTCTAGTATAACTCCACTAAAAATCCGGAATTGCACTCTTGAAATTACAGAATTAATTTACTTAGAAAACAGCGAGCAGTCTATCGATTTAATCATTACATGTAGTTCAATCCTCCATAGATAATTCATAATTGGAGATAGGTCATGTTCCGTTTACCTCTCTAATTACATCTTTATCCTTGTGTACCATTGATTCTCTAATGAACAATTAATTTTTATATCTATAATAAATTGAGTACTCAAACTGTTCAAGTCCTAAATCAATACACAATGGAATCATCTTTCTAGCTTCCTAATGGAAGGAATAGATTCCATATTTATAAGTTATATTCCCAGCTACTCATCTCATCATGCTCCCAAGATACAAGTATTTCGATCTGTTTAAAACACAAACCTTTAACAAGTATGTTAAAGAACATAATGTTATAAATAAGAGTCTTCAACTATTCAGGATTAAGATTGATCTACATATGATCATCTAGTGACATTATTTGAACTCTCAACAGTTAATGGAATTTATGTGAGATTCAAATCATGTCTATTCTAGTCCTATATAATCGAATTATATAAAGTACCTCCATTATGATGCTAACATATCAATAGTCCGGATAAGATTATTACATTCTCAATGTTAATGGATCGTACTAATAATATTTGATTAAATATCCCAAATTTTAATTAATTATTACGGACTATATTTAGTTTATTATCCATAAATTTAATTCTCATGTATATAACACTTATATACTAAATTTATGGTCACATAAATAAACCAGGGATTTTCTGATATTTAATGACATACCAATTATGCACAAATTCAAATAGAAAAATGTCATTTTATTAATTCAACAAATATCCAAAATATACATGCTTTTAGGGCATAAACCCTAACAATCTCCTACTTGCCCTAAAGCAGGTGAGACATGTCTCTCAATCCTAAACCCTCCAAGTGACTCTATAAAGTATTCACTGGAAGCATTTTTGTAAAAGGATCAGCAATGTTATTTTCGGATGCTATTTTCATAATGGCCACGTCGCCTCGATGTACTATCTCTCTAATCAGATGATACTTTCTCTCTATATGCTTTCCTCTCTTGTGACTTCTTGGTTCTTTTGAATTCGCCACCGCTCCACTGTTGTCATGGTATAAAGTCAGTGGCTTATCCATATTTGGAAGAACAACTTCCAAATCAGTAAAGAACTTTCTGAGCCAAACTGCTTCTTTAGCTGTTTCACAAGCTGCTATGTATTCTGCTTCCATAGTAGAATATGTAGTGCTGGATTATTTAACACTTCTCCGGACAACGGCTCCACCACCAAGAGTGAACACTAACCCAGATACCGACTTTAGAGTATCTTTGTCTGATTAAAAATCAGAATCAGTGTAACCAGCAGGAATCAAGTCCTGACTTGAATAAACTAGCATATAATTTCTCGTTCTCCTAAGATACTTGAGAATATGCTTTACCGCTATCCAGTGATCTAATCNGATTTGATTGAAAATGACTGACTATCCCTACTGCATAGCATATGTCAGGCCTAGTACACAACATAGCGTACATAAGACTGCCAACTGTAGACGCATATGAAACTCATCTCATATCCTCTTCCTCTTGAGGTATCTTGGGACATTGATCTTTGGAAATGATAACTCCATGTCGAGAAGGTAACTGTCTTTTCTTGGAGTTTTGCATCGAAAAACGAATGAGCACCTTATCAATATAAGATACTTAAGACAGTGCCAAAAGTCTATTCTTGCGACCTCGAATAATCTAAATCCCAAGCATATAACTTGCTTCTCCCAAATCTTTCATTTGGAATTGCTCGACTAGCCACTTCTTTACATTAGATAATATTTCTACATCATTCCCAATGAGCAAAATATTATCTACATAAAGAACTAGGAAGACCACTTTCTTGTCTTTGATGTACTTGTATACACAAGGTTCATCAATATTTTGATCGAAACCATAAGACTTGATTGTCTCATCAAATCTTAGATTCCATGATCTTGAAGCTTGCTTAAGTCCATAAATGGACCTAAGTAGCTTGCAGACTTTCTGCTCTTGGCCTTTAGCTACAAAACCTTCTAGTTGCACCATACAGATGCTTTCTTCAAGATAGCTATTCAAAAAGGCTATCTTGATGTCTATTTGCTATATTTCATAGTCTAAACATGTAGCAATTTAAGCATGGCTACTGGCGAGAAAGTCTCTTCATAATCAACTCCCTCTTTTTGGGTATAACTCTTTGCCACTAACCTAGCCTTAAACGTTTCAACTTTTTCATCTACACATCTTTTTCTTTTATAGATCTATTTACATCTAATGGGCCTGACATCTTCAGGTGAATCTACAAGTTCCCAGACAGAATTGGAATATATGGATTCCATTTCTTGGTTCATAACCTCTTGTCATTTTTCCTTATCAGAATCTTCCATTGCATGCTTGTATGTCAATGAGCCGTCTTGGCTACTATCAAAAACAGCAACATGTACTTCTCCAACTTCCCTGTAGCGAGCAGGTGGTCTAATAACCCTCCCACTACGTCGAGTTGCCATGGTATTCTGATTTGGAATAGTGGTCTCATAATTTCAACAACTTTTGTTGGTTGTGGTCTGATCTGATCAGAAAATAATTCCTCTAGTACAACTTTACTTCGAGGTTTGAAATCTGTCATATAGTCATTTCTAAGAAAAGTGGCATTTGTCGATACAAATATCTTTTTCTCTTGATAACTATAAAACAAACCTCCTCTTATGCCTTTTGGATAACCTACAAACAAACACAAACCTCTATGTGTGGTTCTAGCTTCCCAGTCTTTCCTTTCAGTACATATGCTGGGCACCCCCATATGCGAATATGATGTACGCCCATTCCACAACTCTAACAGTGTCTTTTGGATAGACTTGGAAGGTACTATATTCAAAATGTAAACAGCGGTTTATAAAGAATGAGAGTGGTAGGGAAGAGTAGCTTATCATTGATCTAACCATATAAAGCAATATTCGGTTTCTCCTTTCTATAATACCATTTTGTTGTAGTGTTCCAGGTGCTGTGAGTTGGGATAGGATGCCATTCTCCAGCAAGTGATCCTTGAATTCATTATCAAGGTATTCACCTCCTCGATCTAATCGAAGAGTTTTTAATGACTTACCTAATTGCTTTTCAGCTTCTGCTGTGAATTCTTTGAATTTTTCAAAGGTTTCAGATTTTCTTTGCATTAGGTACACGTATCCATATCGTGAATAATCGTCAATAAATGTGACAAAATATTCGTAACTGCCTCTTACTTATACATTCAATGGACCACATACATCGCTATACACAAGCTTAAGGGATTCTTTGGCCCTTTCGCCCTTTGCTGAGAAAGGTCTCTTAGTCATTTTTTCTTCTAGACAAGATTCACAAACTGGTAAAGTGCTAATATTTAGCTCTTTTAAAGGACCATCCTTTACAAGTCTGTTTATCCTATCTAGATTGATATGCCCTAACCTAAGGTGCCAAAGATATGTATCGTCGTCATGAGAAACTTTTTGCTTTTTAGATTTGGGATGTTCTACTTTAAATATTTCGGTATTAAGCAGTGATTGTTCGTCCGGCCTTAACATGTAAAGTCCATTCTCCATTTTTATAGAACAAATATTTAAACCATTTCTAGAAATAATAATCTCATTATTAAGAAAAAAAATACCAAACATTTGTTCAAATAGTCTTGAAATAGAAATCAAATTCCTACGAAAATCAGAAATAAAGTAAATATTATTCAATAACAAAAATTTATTCCTAAAATAAAGAAGGACGACTCCCACTACTTTTACCGAAACTTTGGCTCCATTTCCTACTCTCATCGTGAATTTCTTGTCGGCAAGCTCCCTTGAAGAACTAAGCATCTGAAAAGAAGAATAAACATGATTAGTGGCTCCTGAATCAAATATCCAGGGAGATATATAAAATAAATCTTCTTCCATTAAAGAAGCTTCTAGAACAAGTAAATCATATTTACCTTTCTTCTTCTCTTTCAATTCTGAGAGATACTTGTTACAGTTTCTCTTCCAATGCCCATCAATTCCGCAATGAAAATATTTTCCCTTAGGCTTTTTGTCCTTGGAGTTGTTCTTTTTGGTGCTTGTATTGCTCTTCTTGCTCTTTTTAGGCCTAGATCCAGAGGCACCCTTGCTCTTCATCTTCTTGTTTTTGTTAGAGGTAGAGAGATTTTCTTCTGCAATATTTGCTTCAGCAACAGTTGCTAAACCATCTTTACCTTTGTCTTTCAATATCGATTCAAAGGTTTGCAGTTCGTTGAGCAATTGAATTATCGTATAATTCAACTTGTTCATAACATAGTTGCTCTTGAACTGAAGAAAATCAGGTGAGAGTGATTCTAGAATCATACTCAGGTGCGGTCATCGATCGTAGCCCTGTGAACTTCAGCCTCTCCAAAGTAATTGATCATGTTCAAAACATGATCTCTCACTGGAGTTCCTCTTTTCANGCAAGTGATCCTTGAATTCATTATCAAGGTATTCACCTCCTCGATCTAATCGAAGAGTTTTTAATGACTTACCTAATTGCTTTTCAGCTTCTGCTGTGAATTCTTTGAATTTTTCAAAGGTTTCAGATTTTCTTTGCATTAGGTACACGTATCCATATCGTGAATAATCGTCAATAAATGTGACAAAATATTCGTAACTGCCTCTTACTTATACATTCAATGGACCACATACATCGCTATACACAAGCTTAAGGGATTCTTTGGCCCTTTCGCCCTTTGCTGAGAAAGGTCTCTTAGTCATTTTTTCTTCTAGACAAGATTCACAAACTGGTAAAGTGCTAATATTTAGCTCTTTTAAAGGACCATCCTTTACAAGTCTGTTTATCCTATCTAGATTGATATGCCCTAACCTAAGGTGCCAAAGATATGTATCGTCGTCATGAGAAACTTTTTGCTTTTTAGATTTGGGATGTTCTACTTTAAATATTTCGGTATTAAGCAGTGATTGTTCGTCCGGCCTTAACATGTAAAGTCCATTCTCCATTTTTATAGAACAAATATTTAAACCATTTCTAGAAATAATAATCTCATTATTAAGAAAAAAAATACCAAACATTTGTTCAAATAGTCTTGAAATAGAAATCAAATTCCTACGAAAATCAGAAATAAAGTAAATATTATTCAATAACAAAAATTTATTCCTAAAATAAAGAAGGACGACTCCCACTACTTTTACCGAAACTTTGGCTCCATTTCCTACTCTCATCGTGAATTTCTTGTCGGCAAGCTCCCTTGAAGAACTAAGCATCTGAAAAGAAGAATAAACATGATTAGTGGCTCCTGAATCAAATATCCAGGGAGATATATAAAATAAATCTTCTTCCATTAAAGAAGCTTCTAGAACAAGTAAATCATATTTACCTTTCTTCTTCTCTTTCAATTCTGAGAGATACTTGTTACAGTTTCTCTTCCAATGCCCATCAATTCCGCAATGAAAATATTTTCCCTTAGGCTTTTTGTCCTTGGAGTTGTTCTTTTTGGTGCTTGTATTGCTCTTCTTGCTCTTTTTAGGCCTAGATCCAGAGGCACCCTTGCTCTTCATCTTCTTGTTTTTGTTAGAGGTAGAGAGATTTTCTTCTGCAATATTTGCTTCAGCAACAGTTGCTAAACCATCTTTACCTTTGTCTTTCAATATCGATTCAAAGGTTTGCAGTTCGTTGAGCAATTGAATTATCGTATAATTCAACTTGTTCATAACATAGTTGCTCTTGAACTGAAGAAAATCAGGTGAGAGTGATTCTAGAATCATACTCAGGTGCGGTCATCGATCGTAGCCCTGTGAACTTCAGCCTCTCCAAAGTAATTGATCATGTTCAAAACATGATCTCTCACTGGAGTTCCTCTTTTCATCTTTGCATTCATAGTCCTTTTAATGGCGTCATGGCGAGATTGATCAGATTGTTGCCCAAACATGGCCTGGAGGGACTCCATTATCTCATAAGCAGTCTCCATCTTTTCGTGCTTAGCCCTAAGCACGTCGGTCATACCTGCTAACATGTAGCAACGAGCTTTATTATTGGCATGAGCCCACTTTTCATAGCTTTCTCGTGCAGCACGAGTAGCATTAGCGGCGGGTTATGGAGGACATTCCTCCGTTAGCACAAACTTGTAGTCTTTACTAACAAGCATGATATTCATATTACTTTTCTACTTGATAAAATTATCTCCAGTTAATTTTTCATTTTTAAGTAAAGCGATAATGGGATTCGTGGTTGACATGTTTGCTGAAATTAAATAAATAAAACAACACTCAACATATTTGAAAATAAATATCACAAAGAATTCGGAATAGTAAACGTGATGTATGATGCAGGTAAATAAACACATAAACTTATTTATTAATTCCACGGTAATTCAATTTTCTCTAATTAGGTGCTGTCGTAGCATAGGTCACATAATTATTAATTGAATTGAGACATTCTCAATTAATAAATAAAACATCAAAATATCTCATATTTTCTTTTATTTATTAACTACTGTTTTATGGTCAGGATACTATGAACAATTTAATTGTATCCTCATGAGTGTGACCTATTATTTCAGATTTTAGCAACTTAAACTCAAAATTACCGTCGTAGGGTAGGTCAATTTTGAAATACATTCTAAAATCCTATCTCTTGGAAATTAAGCCTTGTTATTAATTTAAATGGACACCCTCTGTAGGGAGGACGAAATATAAGCGTCTCTAGGCGCCAATTAAATCTCACGGTGCTTAATTAATAATGGAGGCTGTGGGATATATTGTCATATACCCCTCTCCCACTCATTATTTTAAAATCTTATGTGTTTTACTAATACACATCTAATGTTTTATTTAACATATATCTAATATAATTTTCTAGGTTAATCTATTAGTCCAATTTTATTGGTCCTAAATAAATTATTAGATTTTCTAAAAATCTAAATTTAATATTATAAGAATAATTTGGCTAATCTAATTAATAAGGATAGCCTAAATTAAATAAGTGTGATATTACCAAAATTTAACTATTAAATTTAAATCACATTATTCAATTTTTTATTCCTATTTAATTATTTAATCCAATTAAATTTGTCATATTCTAATTAAACTATTTTAGCATGAATATAACATGTATACGTTACTTAATCTTTTTAAACGTAAACCTTTTGTCTTAAAAAAAAACATTATTTTATATATATATGTATTAGTTTGATTAATATATTATTTATTAAATAGTTTAATAAATATATATATATATAAAGGAAACCCTAACAGAATACACTACGTATTATTTTCTACAGAGCCTCCATAAACTAGAGAGAAAAAAGAAGAGAGTCTTCCTATTCTTTGTAGAACAAACTTTTGCAATCTCATGTGTTGAGAAAATTGCAAGTGCCTAAAGTGTGTCAGTTTAAGAAATTGTACGCAACGCCCGCACATTCATCCAGTTGTGCTTGAGACTTGAATTAGAAGATCGTGGTTTGGAAGACAGAAAAGCTAGGATCCGCTGATAGGCTATAAGAGGTATTAGATTTATTCTTTTTGTATGTTTTCTGTTCTTTATGAATTAATACTATGCACTCATATAGTCAATTGTTTTGAGAAAATTTTTGAATGTTCCTGGGCCAATCTTCCGCTGCGAAAACCATTTTAAAACCAACACCCAATGCCCGCCTTACCATCTTTGTCATTAATGTCAGCATCAATGTTAAGCTTCAATGCATGCAATTAAAGAGGAGGCCAAGCCGTGGAATTTGAAACCGCAGAATGATTGCTGCTAAGGGAGGGATGAAGGCCTTTATACTCTGTACGCCACAATTCAGCAGCTTCCAAAATACAATGAGCCTGTTTCGGAATGTGGCCATGAATGACACTGTTGCGTTCACCCCAATCATCCAAACTATCACACACCAAGTTTTCAAATCTTCCTTAGACAGAGACTTCTTTAAATCTAATAAATAATCAACAAAAGAGGTCGAACCTTTATTGAACTTCATTTGGCCGAAGCAGCTTCCCAGCCGAACTTCTTCCGCAGCTGGACAGAACAACAAAGCATGAGAAGTCGTCTTAAAGTCTTCCTGACAACTGGAGCAAACTTTCAAACAATGAACTCCTCTTTGCGAAAGAATAAAAGCAGTAGGTATAATGTCATTAAAAGCTCTCCAAATGAATATCTTGACCTTATTTGGGATTTTCAAGAGCCATAATATTTTCCACCAGCTAGCAAGAGTATAGGAATTCGAAGAGCTTGCAGAAGCTCTTTGTGACATTATCACCTTATACCCAGTTTTGATAGAGTACGCACCATTCTTACTAAAATGCCAAATCAATTTGTCCTCTAAGAAATGATAGCTCAAGGGAACGCTTTTGACAGCTTGAATATCAACTGACCAAAGATTCAACACTAACTTATTTGAGTCCCAAACACTATAAGACAACAAAAGATCGGAAATAAGCAAATTCCTATTTGTCTCAGTAAGTCTAGTAATAGGTTTAAATAGAGATGGTCGAGGAATCCATGGGTCTGAAGAAACACTAATTAAGGTTCCTATACTAGGACGCCAATGGATGCCTAGAGAAAGAGCTTCTCTACCCCACAAGAGACTTTGCCAAAAGGAACTACTCCCACCTTTGTTTTTGGCCTTAAGAAAACTTTAATACTTGAAATACTTATATTTAAAACAACGACTAGTCAAAGAGTTTGGATTGCAAAGTAATCTTTAAGTAAGTTTGTTTAAGAGTGCTTGACTGAAAGCCCCAAGATCCTTAAAACCCATACCGCCTTCTATTTTTCCCTTACGAAGTCTCTCCTAATGCCATCAGTGCATTCTTTTTTTATCGTCCGAATCACCCCACCAAAACTGGGCAACTAGAACCTGAAGTTCATTACACGAAGAAATTGAAAGATGCTTATTGAGTCAGTGGGGATAGATTAAACGACATCCTTAATTAGAACTTCTTTGCCTCCCTCTGAAAACAACTTGTCGCGCCAAACATGCAATTTTGAATTGACCCTTTGTTTGATTGAGGAAAATGCCGCTCTCTTATTTTTCCCAATAAAAGCAGGCAAACTAAGATATTTATCATGTGTACAAACAAGATCAAGACCAAGTGTTAGGATATTTGCTAGATTAAACTGTCTCAGTTAAATAATTTATTTATCTGAAAAAGATTCCATGACTTTATTTGTGTTTAAAGAAATAAACATAATTAAATGTTAATTATGGGAAGACTTGTTTCTTTATCTAATTCTAAATTAACTAGTTCACAATCTGTAAATAAAGATGGAATACTTTATTTACTATAGGTTGTAGTGTTTGTCTATCTCAATGGGAATACTTTATTTACTATAGGTGGTAAATAAAGATGGAATACTTTATTTAATATAGGTTGTAAATAAAGACGGAATACTTTATTTATAACATAAATAAGTTATGTGTATTGAACTGGACCCGGTAATATAAAGATTCGGAGTACCGTAACTCAATTCTTAATATTACCACAAACTAGCTCTTAGCATGTAAATCTTATTTCTTGATGTTTGACTGGAATTGCTTTTATGGGTTGTAACTTTTTGATTTGTTAAAAGACTAGCCTCTGCGAAATTAGAGGCGAACTTTGGCATATTGGAGGTTATGATTTATGAATTGACGGGAACACCAAATAGTTAAGGACACTATACATTAATGCTACTTTAGAATCTTTCAAGATTCATTGAATAATTAAATCTAAGATCTTAGTATTTACTTTGTGAATTGGTTGATAATTTTGTCTAAATGGTCATTGAGAATAAAATTATCTACAATATTATTCCTTGATAGAAAGATGGTAACTTAAAGATAAATATGTATTGGAGGGGTATTATGGTAATATCACCTATCCAGCTACGGTATTGTATCAGAATTTTACATATGGTATAGAATATGCTAGATGGATCGGTTAATCAAGGCTAGTTGATTAAATCTCTATAAATGGCATGACATTTAATCTAAGAGTGCAGTATTGGGTTTTTAATCGAGTGTCCCTTTTACTAATAGTATTTATATAAATATTATAATAAGAGTTATTATGTATTTATCATAATATTGGAGCTTAGATTATTAGGATCCATTAGGTCTCTTGTCTAGCTTAACAAAGCTCATTAATTGGTTAGTAGTATTTGTGAAATTAGTTTCATGAAACTGTGTAAAATAATGATTCTACACAGAAATTGGTATTTTTATAAATAAGTTACATGAGTTGGACATATTTATAAAAATATACCCAAAGCCCAAATTGGAGAACAAGCCCAATCCTAGTTGGACTAGGCTTAGCAGTTTTTGGGCCTCATATATATAAGATACATGAGAGAAAAAATTACTCAGCTCTAATACTAGTGCCACACGCATAAGGCAGAGAGAGAGTTACAGGCATAGCTTAGTAAAAGTGAGAAAGAAAAAGTTTCCTGCAACCTCACGTTCTCATCTCACATCCTGGTATTCCAAAGGATCAAGATGGTGTTCTTGATCGTTCTCCAAGTAGAAATTTAACTTGGTGCCCACTCACCTCATCAACCAAGAGCTAGAGCATAGACAAGAAGATCTAGAGTTGGAGATTTGATCACTATCAACAAGGAGATCAATGAGGAGCACACTACGAGAGGTAAAGCCTAATCTTATCTCTAGGGTTTATGTATCTAGATTTGATTTATATTATAGATGTTCCTGTATTTGATATATGCATGTTCTATGGTTATGGAAATTATTTTTATGAAAAATTTTAAAACCTAAATCCGCTGATTTTTCCTCCGCGTTCATGATATGATCATGTATTTTTGTAACGCCCCCTAGCTTAACCATATTGTCATATACAGCCAAACTAGGAAGTGTTACTCTTTTTTAAAACATATCTTTAGTTTTGATAAAAAGGTGGGCAATTTTGAACTTTCTAAAACTTTTAAACAAAAGTAACTGCATGGCATTACTTGTTAGAAGTGTCTTTACAAAATATACAATCAAAAGAAGTTTTCACCAGTCTATTTTGCCATCAGTGGTAGTATTTACATTATACCAAAACATCTGAAACCAACAAAAAAAGTCGCCCACAGGTCAAGCTCGTCCACATCTGTATGATCATGGCGACAAAAGGTAAGCCATTCAACCAGCTAGTCAACACCAAAATGTGCCTCCTCATCTACATCACAAGACTAAAATGAGCTAAAGCTCAGTAAGTAAAAACTATGCATGCTTATTTATGCTTTAAAATCCCATAAAGTTCCCATTGTACCCTTTTCTTTCTTAAACATTTGAGTCCATGTATTTTCCTTAAAAATTAATCATAGTTGGGCCCCTTAGCACACTGCTAGTCCCGTAAGTCGATAGGCCATGATAACATTGGGCGAAAACTCTGACCAAGAGTAAAAATAAGGTGCGACCGTTGTGTGAGGTTTTTGAAAACTCCTTCCCTCATCAAAGGGGCGTCCCACACCGCACTAATATTGTCCTGCTTCAACGAGACACATCATAAGATCCGCAAGTCCCACTTCAACGGGAGAGTCTGCATCAACAGACTTACCTACCCAGCTCCGACAGACTAGCAATTGTACTTAAAACTTATCTTATAAAAATGGTACAATGGTACTTACTTTCAAATACCTTGTAATAAAATTCTCAATTTACATGCAAGACGTGCCATGCACATGCCATTTTATAACTTTCAAGAATAAGTAAGTTTCACATAATGACATCTTC
>JXTC01000153.1:505438-593663 GCA_002914845.1 Trema orientale
AAAAACATAATCTACCACACATGAAAACACTTAAATCTATAACTAGCACACTTTAGGGCTTTAGGTTTAAATTTAATCCTCCACTTAAATTTTATATTTCCAGCAATATGTAAGGGTTCCTAGGACCATTATTCATCAAACAATAACCTTGGTTTAAGAGCTGAAACAAGAGAAATTAACTATAACTTCAAAATCCTACATAATGCTCACCTTGACTAGTTTGAGTTTTTATTGAAGCTCCTGCCTTCTACCTCCACCAAATTGATTTCCAAGGCTTTAAAACTGATTTTAGGACTCAAGAGAACCTAGAGGAACCATTATTTAATTGAGAGCAAGTGGTGAATTGAAATTAGAAAATAAAACATAGGAAGAAGAATTAGTAGAACTACCTTGACTAGTTTTGATCTATCTTGCTTTCTAGATAGGAAGGAATAATATTGTCGATAATTTTGTTCTCAATAGCCATTTAGATAAAATTATCAACCAATTCACAAAGTGAATACTAAGATATTAGATTTAATTATTCTATCAATCCTGAAAGACCTTAAAGTAGTATTAATATATAATGTCCTTAACTATTTAGTGTTTCCCTCAATTTATAAACCATAACCTCCAATATACCAGAGTTCACCTCGAATTTCACAAAGGCTAGTCTTTTAACAAATCAAAAAGGTTATAACCCTTGAAAGCAAGTTCAGACAAATATCAAGGATTAAGATCTACATGCTAAGAGCTAGTTTGTGGTAATATAAGTATTGAGTTACGGAACTTCAATTCTTTATATTACCTGGTCTAGTTCAATACACATAATTTATTTATGTTGCGCTAGTGGTTCTATCAGAAGTCAGACATTTCAATAATTAGAGACATATTATTCTCGTTGAGATAGACAAACACTACAATCTTTATTTATGTTGCACTAGTGTTTCTATTTTTATTTACAGATTGTGAACTAATCGTGTTTCCATTTTTATTTCTCTATAATTAACACTTAATCGTGTTTGTTTCTTTCTACATAAATAAAGTCATAGAATCCTTTTCCGATAAATAAACTATTCAACTGAGATAGTTTAATCTAGCAAATATCATAATTGCATATAAGAGAAAGTTATTTTCACTAAAAAGGATAAAATTAAAAATCTACTTTTTAGGACAAATATCCCAACAATCTCCCACTTGTATAAAAAGTAGTTACTCACTAAATACCTAAAAATGTTCCAAATGACCGAAATTAATAAAAGCAAAAACTAAGTGTTCAACTAACAACTTAAAAGACTAAGAAAAGTAATGAAGATAATAAGCTCTCTCTTCATCGTTTTCTTGACAGACTTCTCTTTCATCCTCCAAAAAGTCTCCACTTCTACTGATGAAGGTAGTATTGGTAGATTATCTATAAAGAAGGTAGCCCTTCTCTTTTTTCAAATAGCCAAGTAGAAAATATTTTTCTGAATTCTTATCAACTTTATCTCCTACTTTCTTACACAGGTATACTTCACAACCCTATAGTTTTAGATGCTCTAAGCTCTCTACATAGCCCATCCACATCTGAAAAGGTATTGAAGCAACTTTGTCTGATAGAGAAAAGTTGAGAATATACGAAGTCATCTTCAAAATATAATTCTAGTACCTTGTCTATGGTATGCTTGAGTATGATGTTGTACCTCTCAGTAGCTCCTATACGACTATACTCATAAATAGTCGCATATTCATAGGGAATAGCAAGATTAGCCAGTGTTGGTCTCAACAGGTCATGTAAAGATTCCATATCTCCGTATTTAGCTTGAATCTTGAACTTCTTAACCTTGGTGTCGTGTTGCATCTGCACCTTTCTGTCGAACTCATGGAAAGCATCTGGGACTTCATCATATTTTTTTAAAAGATACACTTGACCGAAGTCCGAATATTCATCAACAAAAGTGATAAACAATGTATGCTTGTTGTAGAAAACTACCTCTATTGGTTCACAGATATGCACATGTACGCACTCTAAACATACTTCAGCTTTCTCATAACGAGTAGCAAGATGACGGTTGTACTTTACAGGCTTCTTGCAATCTTTGCAGTCTATGTTATTGCTGATATCTACTTCATGTAAATGACCCAGCTCCATAAGTCTACGAATTTCTGAACATGGCATGTGTCAGAGTCGCTTGCTAATCGATGGTGTTGCGTTCCTTCCTAATGTCTTTTATCATCTATTGGAGTTTACTAATGCTCATCATTGAAGATGATATACTTTGTGGCTTCGGGGTCAGAACATAAAATCCATTCTATATTTCTTCCATATAGCACAATAGATTATTATAGAAAACATGCACCTTCTTGTCAAACATGAAGCAGTAGCCTTCTTTAGACATCTTCGATACTGAGAGAGCATTCATACTAAACTCCGGTGTGTAGTAGCAATCTTCCACAATCATAAAACTATCATTGATCTTCAGATAAGCATTGCATATGCCTTTAACTCGAACTCTTCGATTGTCTCTAACTTCCATATGACGACCAATATCAGTTAATCGATTTGGTTTAATGAACTATTTCTTGTATTTGCAGACATTGATGTTAGTTCCTTAGTCCACTAGCCAGAGATCTAGCATATCCTTAGTTGAGAGAGATTTTCTTGGTCTTCCAGATGATCGAACTCATTGAACGCTGTGATGTCTCCATTGATGTCCTTATTTTACTTCATGTACAGTATTCCTTTGTCTCTTTCCTCTTTTTGGAAATCTTATCCATCTTATAAGAAAATATTTCCCCAAAAACTACAAAATGATAAAATTCCCAATTAGACAAAAGGTCATAAACTAAATCCAATTCACAATCGAATTTAATGAATTCAATTCACAATTAAATTCTATAAGTTTAATTCTCAGTTAAATATATAGGGAAAAGTAATCGAATATAAACATCTTTGTTTCGATTTAATTTTATAGTAAGATAATAAATACCTCAATAAGGGTGTTCATTATCTTGAGTAAGATAATAAATACCTCAATAAGGGTATTAGTTATCAGGAATGAAGTTTGACGTTATCACCAATTCTCATGATTTACCAATCAAAGTAACTAATTTAAAATCAGTAGACAACTCGTGCAAGATATTATAGTACACATAAAATAAAATGAGAAACATAAATGTAATGATATATAATCAAACAAGAAGATTATGTGTTATACTCTTATTGGTCAATTGGAAACTAAGGATAAATTATGGACAAGTATGCAAATTATGACCCTCTTAGTACTTGTTAACTCCATAAAATTAGAGTTATCTAGTGCTAATTTATCTTAAATATTGCTATGTTCTTGTTTATATTAAGTTGTTTCAAGTATTTTTCTTGTTGTTTTGATATTTTGTATATTTGTGTTTATAGGAGAATGAAATAAAGGTGTTTGATACAAAATGAGATGAATTTATGCCTCACAAATGGGTCTTTTAAACTATTAGAATTGAAGATGAATCTGATACAGTCGTAACGCAACGAAAATAAGGTAAATCGGAGCTCAAACGAAGAAATGGCGCACTCGGGAAGCCGAGATGCCAAACCAGTAGAAAAGTGGTGCTGCAGCGCCAACTCTCGGGTAGTTTTGGCACTCCTGAGCCAATAATTGACGGCCGAGATCAACTTTTTGACTATCCAAAGGTCTAGATTCAGCCTGCCTTAGGTTTGCACGAGCCACCTCTTTAAAACCCAATCTTTGGGGTTGAAAGAGGCATGTTAGGATAAAGAAAAAGAGAGAGTGGTAGCCATGGAAGGACAGGAAGAAGAGGAAGAAGAAAGTGAAGATATGCTCCAACCTACCCCATTTCTTGATTTCCTTATCAACATCAACATCATAGTTTGTTCTTAGCTTTTTCTCTTTATTTTCTTGTGAGCTTTTCTTTGTATTTTCATATTTGGAGAGTGGTATTATTGAGAGTAAATCTTTGAGGGAGGATTCAAGAGAGCAAGAACTAAGTTTAGAGGAGGAGATTGATAACTTCCATGAATACCTTCAAGCTTTTCAAAGAGGGGGAATTCTAAAACTCTTTTCTCTTTGATATTTTGTATTTCTTGAATTCGTTGTATTAAATTATTATTGTTCTCAATTTATAGTATGAACTAAATTAATTTTTGTCTAGTTTTACAATATGAACCAACTTAGTATCTTGTGTTTGTTTATTTATCTCCTCTTTTATTAATCAAATCTATTGTTGAGTTATTTGATTTACCTTGTACTTATTGCTTCTATTTAATTGATCACTAAATAGATTGTTGAGTGAAACCTTTATGAAATTGGGAAGGAGAATTTAGGTTTGGACATAGGTAGAATAACACAAGATCACCTAATGTGGGGTGAGTTTGTATAGGATAGGAATATACCTATGTGACTTGTGTAACCTTTGTGTGAGAATAACTAAACTTAATGAATCTAGTCAATTTATGTTAGGAGTAACATATTAGCTTATCTAGATATTTTCACTTATGTCTTGGAAGGGAGTTTGTAAATACATTTGAATTCTCGGTTGACAATTCTAGTGGATTAATTAATGTAAGAGGGAAATTGGGAGATTTTGTGTTTAAAGGATGGTTGGAGAATTAGTAAACCTTGACATTTTTTTTATTGCTTGCTTTCATTTCATTTTGCATGCTAGTTTAGTTGCTTTGTTTTATTTCTTTAAAATCAATATTTCGGTTATTTGGATAAAGTTAGGGTTGAGATAATTTTGATACTTAGCGTTGAATTAGAAATAAATCCATGTAAGTTTGACACTCATTTTACTTCAATATCTATGTTACTTGTGACCGTGTGCACTTGTATGGAAGTGTGTGATTTTATAGTTGCACATTCCAACCAACAAGTTTTTGGCGCCGTTGCTGGGGATTGAAATACTTATTCTTGTTAATATTAATACTAATCAATTCTAGCTTTAATTCAAACTTTTTATTTATTTATTTATTATTTTTCTTAGGTGTTTTTCGATGGCATACTATAATTATTATGGAGGTGAAGACATGATGGATATCGATCAACAATGGCACGAATCTCTCATGACTTTGAGCACTCAATTGAGCAAAGTGAATAAAAAATTAGAAATCATGGAATTGACCGCTCGAGTGAGTGTGTGTTTGAATAATTAGAGGTATTTTGTACTTTCTTTGATGATTATCGTGTTCCAATGATAAGAACCTTGGGTGAATTGGTACAAAACTTGTTGAAAAATATGGATATTGGCTTAGTCTTGTGGATAATTCTTATGTTAGTTCTATCTTAATTGTGAAAGTCTATATTGAGCACAATGCCTTGATCTTTGATTTGTGTATGAATATAGAGAATGTTTATGTGAACATGATATTTTGTTATCTTACAAGTGCTAGAATTTTCTTGATAATCTACTGAAGCGAAATCCTAGATAGCATTTCACCAAGGAGAGGATTTAGATAATCTTTGGACCGTTTGAGCCGTTCAAGCTAACCATGATACATTTTATCCCTAGTACACCCATTTGGAGCCTTATAAAGATTTTTCTTCTTCAACCACATACACATTAGCCTAAACTAAAGTAATATCATTCAACCTTTATTCCTTAAGCATATTGATTTATCTTTATTGAATTATTTTGAGCTATGCTATGTTATGGGAGGATAGGTGGAGTGAGATTGTAAAACAAAAAAAGACTTACTGTAACGTCCCAAGTCCCACATCGGGTATGCTTTGGGAAGATCATGGGTATTTAAGTGATGGTCTATGAGCCCAATGTAACACCACTGGGCCTCACCCAAAAGTGCTAGCTTGAAGGTACTTTTAGGCTCATAGACCATCACTTAAATACCCATGATCTTCTCAGAGCATACCTGATGTGAGACTTAGGACGTTATAATCTCTCTCCGTTAAGGGCTTAGCGTCCTCGCTAGGGGGTCCACATTCAATAGCCCACATATAACCCTTATGGGCAGGGTCTATATTCACCACGATTCTGGCCCGTGGCAGCCTTCCAAGGCCCACACAGATATGCACTGGGTCGGCTCTGATACCAAATGTAACACCATTGGGCCTCACCCAAAAGTGCTAGCTTGAAGGTACTTTTGGGCTCATAGACCACCACTTAAATACCCATAATCTTCCTAAAGCATACCCGATGTGGGACTTGGGGCGTTACACTTATACACTTATTCATAAAAGAAAAAAAATAAGCTTTGGGGTGCGCAACTCAACTAAAAAAAAAATTAAAAATATAAGTGTTTAGCTATGTGTTGATGGAAGAAAAAGAAATTTTGATTTTATTGGTGTGTTACTTGGTGTGTGAAAGAATATCTTTATATATATCCTAGAGTTAACGTGGTTAAGGGTGATTTGAGCTTACTTTATCCAAAACATCATACCTTCACCTAAGCCCACATTACAAGCTTAATGAAGACTTTTTGATCCTTGGTGTTGTGTTTAACTACATTAGTGGAGATAGATTTGAAAAGCAAACTTATGGAACTTTATTAATGTCTTTGAGATTCTGCTTAATACATTTTTTGCATAAACCTATCCGGATTTGACACAATTATAGGAGAAAGGTATACACTTACACACGGAAAATCTAATTTGAGATGGGACATGCTCTTGAGTTATTCTTAATACCTAGCCAATATTTGTACTTTTCTTTAAGTTTTATTATTATGTGAGTATTGAGGAACCAATTAGAAATCATCAACGTCAGTACATTATCTCTTGTGTATTTTTAGGTATTTTTCTTTTTCTTTTGCTCCAGGACTAGTAAAATCTTAAGTTTGAGGGTGTGTTAACTCCATAAAATTAGAGTTATCTAGTGTTAATTTGTCTTAAGTATTAATATGTTCTTATTTATATTAAGGTTTTTCAAGTATTGTTTTTGTTGTTTTGATGTTTTATGTGTTTATGTTTATAGGAGAATGAAATAAAGGTGTTTGATGCAAAATGAGATAAATTTGTACTTCATAAATAGGCCTTTTAACTATTAGAATTGAAGTTGAATCCGATACGGTCGTAATGCAACAAAAATGAAATAAATCAGAGCTTAAACAAAGAAATGGCGCACTCGGGAAGCCGAGGCGCCAAACCAGTAGAAAAGTGGCACTACAACGCCAAAAAGTGGCACTGCAGTGCCAACTCTCGGATAGTTTTGGTGTTACAGTACCAAAAATAGTGCTGCGACGCTACCTTCTGCATCCTGAGTCAATAATTGATGGCCGAGATAAACTTTTTGATGATCTAAATATCCAGATTCAGCCTGCCTTAGGTTTGCACGAGCCACCGATTTAAAACCCTATCTTTGGAGTTAAAAGAGGCATGTTGGGATAGAGAGAAAGAGAGAGTGGCAGCTATGGAGGGAGAGGAAGAAGAGGAAGAAGAAGATGAAGATATGCTCTAACATACTCTATTTCTTGATTTCCTCATCAACATCAACATCATAGTTTGTTATTAACTTTTTCTCTTCATTTTCTTGTGAGTTTTTCTTTGTATTTTCTTATTTGGAGAGTGATATTGTTGAGAGCAAATCTTTGAGGGAGGATTCAAGAGAGCAAGGACCAAGTTTGGAGGAATAGATTGACAACTTTCATGAATACCTTCAAACTCTTCAAAGAGGAAAGATTCTATAACTCTTTTCTCTTTGATATTTTGTATTTCTTGAATTCATTGTATTAAATTGTTATTGTTTTCAATTTATATTATGAATTAAATTCCTTTTTGTCTATTTTTACTATGTGAACCAACCTAGTATCTTGTGTTTGTTTTTTTATCTCTTTTTTTATTAATCAAATCTATTATTGAGTTATTTGTTTTACCTTGTACTTATTGCTTTTATTTAATTGATCACTAAATAGATTATTGAGTGAAACCTTTATGAACTTGGGAAGGAGAATTTAGGTTTGGACATAAGTAGAATAACATAAGATCACCTAATGTGGGATGAGTTTACATAGGATGGGAATATACATATGTGACTTGTGTAACCTTTATGTGAGAATAACTAAACTTAATGAATCTAGTAAATTTATGTTATGAGTAATATATTAGCTTGTCTAGGTGTTTTCACTTATGTCTTGGAAAGGAGTTTGTGAATACATTTGAATTCTCAGTTGACAACTCTAGTGAATTAATTAATGTAAGAGGAAAATTAGGAGATTTTGTGTTTAAAGGATGGTTGGAAAATTAGTAAACCTAGACATTTTTCTTATTGTTTGCTTTCATTTATTTTACATACTAGTTTAGTTGTTTTGTTTTATTTCTTTAAAATCAATATTTCGATTGTTTGGATAAAGTTAGGGTTGAGATAATTTTGATATTTAGCATTAAATTAGAAATCAATCCCTATGGGTTTGACACTCATTTTACTTCCATATCTATATTACTTGTGACCGTGTGCACTTGCACAGGAGTGTGTGATTTTATAGTTACACATTCCAACTAACAGTACTCAACTAAGTTTGATATTTTTTCTGAATATAAAAGAATTTAGAATACGTACATTAAATCTATCAAGACAAAGTGCTTGTGAAGAATCTCTAAGATTGTCACAAATATTCAAGGTATTTTAACCTATCATAGATCACAAGTTACCTACGGGTAATCATGTGAATCTACAAGTTAAATATGAAACAATTCATTTTAGACAAAAAGATAAATATCTCATATTCTAGTTTGCCAATTACCCTGCTTATCGGTCCCTAGAATTACTAATATTGCCCCTATGGGAGGTTAATATCATCCTATATTGAGTGTGTAACCATCATTTTAAGTTACAAGCTTACTTATACAATACAGTCTCCTACGGGAGATCAATACGTAAAGTCCACTCGCAATTTTATCTTAAGAGATTCAATACCAGTAATACCCAGATGAAAACCTTCCTACGGGAGCTCAACAAGATTCTGAGGCGAGGCATATCTTTAGAACTATTGAACCAATAATAGAGAACATGGATATCTCATACCTGCTCCCACTCAATTTTTTTAAATTTAGGGATTGCTGATTTTACCCAGTTATCTAACTTATGTAGTAATCACAAACTCAGTTATGTATATCTAATTATGCGACTTAGAGAAATGAGCTAATTTAAAATATTATGACATACTATTTTAGATATGGTGCTATGATCGAACAATTATTATCTAAAGCCAAAGTGCTAACATTATATTATACATCACATATATATAAAAGTAGACAATAAAAGCATACATGACATAACGATCAAGTAAGAAGGTCTGTGGAATATAAATCATTCAAGCAAAACTTTTCCAAACGAAAACTCAGTTACTTGATCAACAATCTTTCAACCAAAGATAAATAATTGAAAATGGTATTTAAACTAAGTCCTGTATAAAACATTAGTTTTGAAAAATCTAACAAGAAACTTTAACCACTAAATTATTCAACCAATAATTTTAAAGATTCTTAGTAGTAGAATTTAATCAAATTAAATTTCAAATGCATTTATAAAAATAAGTAAACAGTTATAAAAACATTTTGTATAAAAGTTTTACAAATAATTATAAATGCAAGTAATGAATACAAATAACTTTATATATATTCATTAATTTTCTCAAAATTAATCATTTCAAAACTAGAAAATGGTTAAAATAATTCTGGATTAAAAATAACAAAATTTAAAATCCTCCTACTCAATATGACAGTTATACAGAATGTATTTTCTAAAAACATAATTATCTCATAATTATCAAAATCTTTTTTATCACATAAAATATTACCGTAATTATCTCATAATTATCAATATTTTATATCAAATACCACCGCACAAAATATTATCATAATTATCACATAATCAAAATATTTTATTAATCAAAATTAAAATATTTTAATCTCATTAAAATTAAGCTCCAATTTCCCTGTAAGTCATGAAAACAAATAATTATCCTTATAGTATTATTATTCTTTTATTAATATAATTAATCTCATTAATTAATACTAATTATTAATTATTAATCATATTAATAATTATTAAATAATAAAAATTAATCACATTAATAATTATTAAATAATAATTCTAAAATTAATTAAATTCAATAATCAATATTTTCTAGTAAAATATATTATCCTATGTATAACAATTAAATTCATAACTAATTCTTGTCTAAATTTAAAAATATTAAATAGCCACAAAGTCCAACAATCTCCTCTATCTCGACAACAGAACTAGATGAAAGAAAGATCGTCAATCAAAAGAGGAAAACAAAAACAATCTTACCTAGAAAGCTTAGGAAAATAATCACTCTCATAGGAAGGGCCTAGAGAGAAAATCATTTTCATGTGCTTTTTGAATGAAGTAATATTTATTTATTTATAGTTGTTGTTAGGTAAGGCATTGAATAACTAATTTTATAGAGTTCATGAAATTAAAATATATATTTCAGGCTTTCAAAATATATATATATATATATATATATATATATATATATATATATATTTCAGAAACAATTATATATAAAGTTGTCCACTCCACGCAACTACCATGTCCAAACAGAATCTATAACAAAAATCTTATATTCGAATACATTTACAATGCACAATACACCAAAAAAAAAAAAAAAAAAATCTTGTTGTGGTAAGGGGAAGACGACAAATTGATTATCATTGCCTGGAGCGGATAGAAATTAAAAATCCAAGGCTCAACGGCACCTCACATGCTAGTCTTCTTGCGTCTTGTTAATTAATTAATAACTGTGCTATAATTGGTAGTTGTAATTTACCAACTACATTGTAGTGTGAAATTATGTTTTCCATTTCCAAAACTCATGCATGTGATTCTAGAGCTGGTAAAATGGACGTAACTAAATGGGCCGGTCCGATCCGGCTCGCATGAGCACTTTGCCTGGGTTGGCTCAGCCCGGCCTGGCTCGTCATGCGCACAACTATTTTATTTTAAAAAAAAATTGGGCCGAGTTTTGGGCCCTTATACAAGTAACAAACGATATAACCTTTGGGATACTAATTGTGCCCCTCAAATCGTTTAGAGAAATTTAGGTGGATGACCAAAATTTTAAATTTGATTAAGTAGATGTCCACTTTTAAAATTTTATAGCTAAGTGTCCAGGTATATATATTTTTATACTTAGTAGATATGTGTATCTACCAATTTTAGTTACTGTACTGAAATGCACTGGGTATATAATTTTTTATACTTGGTATATAAAATTTTACACTTGGTATATAAGCATATATACCGAACATTTTGCTATAACATTTGACAAAGGGACATTTACTAAAATTGGGCCCAAAATTTGATCATATTTCTATAAGCCTCAAATGTTTTCTAAATTTTTTTAATATTTTTAAATAAATTTAAAAACCATTAAAAATAATAAATAAATTTAAAAAAAAAAAGAAAATTTTTTTTCTATACCAATAAATAATTAAATACCCCATCCTCTCACTCCTTTTTTCATGATTTCAAGTATCAATTCAACACAATACTATCTTATTCTCTCATTATCTCTAATTATATTCTCAAAATTTTCTTTTTCTCTCTAATTATATTATCTAATTACTAAATTATAATTTTTAATTATATTCTCTAATCTCTATTTCTAATTCTTCCATAATCCGAAGATCTTTCATTGTTCAAATACCTTAACTCTCAAGTCTCAATTCACGGTTATCACACTTATCCTTTTAATTTCAATTATTGTGTAGTATGTTTAGTAGTATAATAGTATTTTCACAATTATGATTTATGTTTAGTATTATGTTTAATTTCAATGTTTACAAATTACATTTAAGTTAGTAAAATATTTATAATCATAATATGTTCAAATTAATTAATTTAGTAATATGTTTATTATTATTCAAATTGAAATTAATTAATGTAGTAATATGTTGATTATAATTCTAATTCAAATTAATTAATATAGTAATATGTTTATTACAATTCTAACTCAAATTAATCAAAATAGTAATACCAAATATGTTTCCCATCATTCTAATTCAAGTTAATTAAATTAGTAATATGTTTATTGTCTAGTTAATTCAATTTAATTAACGTATTAATATATTTATATAGGATATAGATATGTCAAAAAATATCCCTATTGATTTGAAAATGAATGCTAATGAAGAAAAAGACCAAATTTACATAGTTGGAGAGGGTAACCAAGTCGACAAGTCCCCAAAATGAAGTGACCAAATTCATATAATTGTAGGAGGTTTTATCCAATGAGTTTTTCTTAGTAAGGTTTTTAATGAGGTAATCAAAGATTAAATCAATAAAATGAAATTCAAAATTTATTTATTTCTTTATTTTTTTCAAATATTTTCATTATAATTCTAAATAATTTTCTTAAAATTTTTGTTTTTAACTTTTCTTTTTATCAACTATTCAATTTAAATACTTATATACTTATTTAATTATTTTTATATTTTAATCAATAGAAAAAAAAACATAACATGTTATCTATTTTTTAAGAATTTTATTTTTAAATTTTTAATTAAATATACACATATATTAACATAATATTTTTTTAATTTTTAAAAACCGGGCCAAGATGCACCGGCCTGTTCGGCTTGTCAAGCCTAGCCCAGCCTGCCCAATTTGTCACCTCTACATATGAATATCCAAGACTATATTTAGCGCCAAAAGAAAAAGAAAAAAAAAAGAGATTGAATATTTTTTTTAATCTTTTTCTTAAATTTAATAACCCCTTTCGAATAAAGAAATTAACTATGGGAATCAAAAGAGTTATTACTTTTGTTCGTCTGAAATTTTAATTTTTGTTAAAAATTTCGAAAAATGAAAGACATATGATAGGCTCCGGAATAAAATGAACTTCAAATCACAAACGAGAAATGCTACTTCTGCATCATGAAGTTAAAAAAGGAGGGCTTTTGGACCTCCAATATTTTGATACTGGTTAAGACAAAAATAGGGAAAGGAAATAGCACATTACATTCTTCTAACATTAGACTTTTATAATATCAAAAAAATAAATTAAATTAATTTGTGGTAATAATAACTAATAACCACACAAACTACTAGATGTCAAACAAAAAATCCTCACGTCATCACATAATTCAGAGAATAGTTAATGATAATACACCGAAAGTTAACTTTTGATGTACATTAATATTAATACTAAAATCTTAATTAAAACGTTTTCTTGAAATAATTTTAAGTGATTAGGATATTATTTTTTAGTATTTATTTGATGATTAAACAAATGAACATAGTTACCAATAATGCCATACCACACAGCTTATTTATAGTGGTGTTAGTCACCCCAACATCATTTTTCTGGCCGACCACCACAAGGAATCCAGGTGGGTTTAAGATTATTTATTGTCTTATAGTGGGTAGTTAGTTTATCAAATTAATTAATCTCTCTATTTTTATCCTATCTCTACCTAGTAACTTGGTATGAACTAGTATAGTGGTAAGAATAGTCGATTTCACGAAGAATTCGTCTAACTAATGAACTATTAATTCTACAGTTGATGGGAATTTATGAAACTAAACTAATAACTAAGCAAACAAGAAAATAAAGTGCAAAAATATAAAATAAACAAGTTAAGGTTTCATTTTCTACTACTAAACAATCATGCTAGTTCAATTACCAAATCTCGTAGCTAATTATCTATCAAAGTTATCAATTATAGATAATTTGTGAACGCACAATTACCCTATTCTTTCTTTAAATTGTATATTAGATAGACGAACACCATACCCAATTTCTTCCTATTAGATTACCTAAGCAAACGCTCTAGAATTATCTAATAGAAGTATCAACCAGAGAAAGATAGACTGATTTAAATCATAATCATATAAACATAGATTCCTAACCTAGGTTATGTTCTTCACTATAATCGATACATCAAATGATCATATCAACTATAGTTTTACTATGAATAGATTTAAATATAACAAACACCTAATTCAAACCCTAGTATTAGAATCATATTATGTTTATCTTGTAGGCCTTCTGAATAAATCAAGATATCATTCATGAAGCCAACAAATATGGAAGAATAATAACAACTTTAAATAAATAATCAATAGTATAGAACTGGAAAATCAAACCATAATCATGTTTAGGACTTTAAAATCACTCTTAACCTAACCTAGAGCCTAATCTAGCATATATATCAGAATAAACAACAAATCCATCATCCTAGAATACTAAAGAAAAAGGAAAGAAGGAATAGAGATAGTGGCTGGAGCTCCAAGAATCTTCTCTCTCTCTCTCTCTATCATTTATGTGTTCTAGGCATATTTCCAACTATTATTGAAGAACCTATTTATAGAGAAATATGTTTGAAGAGTGATTAGATCAAATCTTGCATAAATTTGAACTCCTAGGGTATCAAAACACCTTAAGTTAGTGAAAAATGACTTTTTTTCTCGATTCCTGGCGCATAGGCACTCATTCTCTGGAAGGTATCTCAGTTTTTTAAAAAATGTCACTTTTCAGCTCAGTTTTGAGATTTTTACCACTTTTCAGCTTAGCATTTTGATTTTTATCTTGTTTCAGCCCTTTTCACTCTTTTATCTCCAAAATACCTAGAATCACAAAAAATAACATTAATTAGCTTAGAATAGCACAAAACTAACAGAATAGTATGGAAAAGTCCTCATCATATATGTGTAAATTGACACCTATCAGTCTCAGAAAAAGAATAAAAACATGCACTAATTATTAATCAAATTAGAAATTGATTCCCAAACGAGAACTATGTTTGGTAGAAAAGAAAGAAAATAAGAGGAAAAGAAAATGTGTGGGATGGAAAGGAAAACGTTTTTTCCTCATAATTGTTTGGTATGTAAGAATGAAAGAAAGTTAGTTGAATTTAAAATGACTATTTTACCCTTATATTATTATGGGATAATTGCAAAAAAAATATCCTCATGTTTGGGTATTTTGCAATTTAAACCCTGAAGTTTGGAATCTGCAAAATAATACTCTGAGATTAAGAATTTCTGAAAATTAATACCCTGGACAGATTTTTTGACCAATTTTAGGAACGAGAAAACAATAATATCCTCAATTAAAGCTAGATTAATCCATATTATTCATCTTAATTTTGAGGATATTATTGTATTTTATCAGTTAAAAGTCAACACAGGATATTAATTTTCAGAAATTCGTAATCTTAGGGTATTATTTTGCGGAACCCAAATTTTAGGATTTAAATTGCAGAGCATCCAAATATGAGGGTATTTTTTTGCAATTATCCCTATTATTATTACTTAGAGTTAAGTGTAAGGGCAATTTAGTAATTTTACCTACCTCTAATAATAACAAAACTTTTTTATTCCTATTTTCTTTTTATTTTTTAGGAGAAAAATTTGTGTAGACCCTACTATTTTTTCCTTCCACTTTTCTCTTTTTTTTTTTCCCTTCTTTTCCCTTTTTCCTCCTATCAAATAATCCAATTTTATAATTTTCTTCCATTTTTCTCTCAAATTTTTTTCTTCTTCACCCTTTTCCTTATTACCAAATATAGCCTAAGGCTATTCATCACCGGTGGGGTCCACAAAGTTCGATATAATTATACTATAATCTTCGTTTTTTCGGGAAAAGAAACGTATAGTTTCGACTCTTTTGAGTCACGTATTTCATCCGCTGTTCAAACAGAGGCTAAGTTTGAAAATTAATGATAAATTGTTGATACTTCATAGGTCATAGATTTTAAGCCGTATCATATCCTGGACATTATGTTCAGACCACTATAAAAAGCATGAGGTAGTGTGAGGATGTCTTGTCTTTGTCAACGAGAAAAATTCAGAAAGTGAAATGAGATGGAAATAGAATAAACTGTTCACAAAATTCGGACGTAATTGAATTAGCATGTGACAAAAAAGCGTGCAATATTTTATTTCTCTCTTACCAAAAACAAGAGGGAAGATGATGTCAGATGTACCCAAAAAAATTTGAACAAATAATGGATCTCTCTTGTAATACGATGGTAACATATTGGAAGTTGGAACGATATATATTAGTTCGAGGCTGCTTTATCCAAGCCTGCACCTTCTATTGAGCATTTGGCCCAGTTTGATTTAGCCTTTTAACAAGCTAAAAATATTTTTTAAATAATTTGTGAGTTAAAAGATATTTAATAAAAATTTAGAAAATAAATTATTTAATAATTTTTGATAAAGTTATAGTCAAAAGTCAAAATTTACCTAAGACAATTTTGACATATAGATTATGCGAGAATTTGCATTATTTTTTAATGAATAAATTATAATAACTAAAATATCCTTATTAAGAGCAAAAATGCAAACATTTAAAATGAGTTTATTTTCATATCAATTTTTTTTAAAAAAAGTATTAGTATATTTAAATCATAATTGATTAAATTATTATTCATATTAGTTATTTTGAAGTAGCCAAATTGATTTTTTATTAAAATTTTTAAATTCAGATAAAAATAAAGTAAATTAAAATAAAATAAAATAAAATTAATTGATTAACTAATTTAATTGAGTTTATTTTCATATCAATTTTTTTAAAAAAAATGTATTAATATATTTAGTATGTACAAAATATGAATATTTGTAAAAAATATTAATAAGCTATTTCCATAAATATGCATAATTGTATAATAATGTTTATTTTGGTTATTTTATATTTGCACAACAATTTAGCCATACAGTTTACCAAACACTTTAATACAGCTTTTTCAACTCACAGCGCTTTAAAATTACAGTTTATCAAACACTCGGCTATTTTACGCTACAACGGATTTTTCTTTCAGCACATGTGTTTTTCTTAAAATCTACAGCTTTACCAAACTAGTCCTTTGTCTTGGACCCCCCTCTGAAGATTGGTTCAAGATTAAATTTGATGCAGCTATTGGGAATGATTTTGTCACCAGTGTAGTTGTCTGCCGCGATTTTATCGGAGCCATTATCAGTATTGAATCTTTAAAAAGTGCCCTTTCTTCAACGTTGATCGGTGAAAGTCGAGTTGTTCTTCTTGCAATTAAGCTAGCTCTGGCTTGCAACATTAAACATGCCATCTTTGAAGGTGATGCGCTTATTGTTATCCAAAGCCTTCAGCAGGATAAAGAAGATTGCACTCGAGAGATTTCTAATGTGATCTTCGATTGCAAGGAACTTGCTGTCCGCCTTTGATTCTTGGTCGGTGTCTATTGTTCTCAGGCTGTCCAACTATTTAGCCCACAACATTGCTAAGTGGAGCCTTGTTTCTTCTAATTTTTGTTGTTTAGATGTTAATTTTCTCCCTTCAGAAATTATTTCTGACTTGTATTGTTGGTCTCTCGGCTCCCGCTTTGGCCCAGGTTGATCTGTGGACCTGTTTGTTCCTTTCTTTGTTTTTTTTTCTTATATATAATCATTTCTTACAAAGAAAAAATATATATTAGTTGACAATTGTGATATAGTACTACTCGAATCTTTAAAAAAAAAAAAAGGAAGAAGTTCAATTAAGTAACCCATTTTATCCATCATTCGAGAGCCATTCTTTACAAACTTGATGTGATGATGAACAAATTTACAATAATGTATAATAAAAATATCTTATTTGAGTATACTGACGAGTTGTACATTATATATGAACTTTATATGTATAATTTTACAATTAAATTTGAATCAGAAAGTAATTTATACAACGTTAGTTTAATTGAATTTTGACGATTCAGAAATGTTAACTATGAAAACTCTATTAATCTTGCTGACTATATCCAAAAAATCTTTTAAAAGTTCATTACAATACCTAAATAGCTTTCCATAGCAATAATCATGGCATAATTAGTGCATCACGATCATAAGTAACTGCAGAATTCACGTAAGAATAACAATTTTACCTGCTCCTCTGATAAGATATTAATATCTAGTTGTCATGGTAAATGAGGTGGAAATATGTAAATTTCTATAATTCGTCATAATATATATCAATTAGGGCAAAAAATTGTGACATTCTCAATTTATACCTGCCCTTCTATCTCAAAATGAAAGCCTCCACCGCTACTCCCATAATAAAGGCCAAAAATAGAGTGTATATGTTGTTCTTTTTCTCCGACCTCCTCTCCTCATTCTCCTCCTTCTTCTCTCCCTCCTCCTTGATCTCTCTCCCTGACCTCTTTCGGTGATGAGAGATTTTTTCCCTTTTCTTTTATTTTTTAATAAGTCCAGATCTAGATCTGGTTTATAGTAACACATTGGTATTGATTTTCAAATCTGTTTACCAGATGTTGAATATGAGATTTTTTGTTTTTGATTTAGATCTGTTAGATAGTTGAGTTGGTTTTCTTTTCAATGGGCATGGATCTCGTTTGGTGTTAGAATCATAGTCTACCCCACCAAGTATACATTCCATGAGAAGATAAAGGTAATAATTTGTTGGTCGTCCTTGTTATCTTCTTCTTTTAGAAAATTTCACAAATCTTGCTGTTATTGTATTTGTGATCCACTTTTCATCTCATTTCTTTGACAAGTTTAAAATTGTAATCCTTATGATTGTACAGTAATTGAAGCTCTTTTGCTTCAAGTAATATTATTTACTTAAAGAGCCCATTTTTATTAAAAAATAAATAAAAAATAAAACCGCTATAATTATTATTATTAATGTGTATAAGAAGTATATACTATAATATACATGTATAATATATAATAAATACATATAAATGAATATGTATGTACAATTATATTATTGAACTATTACTAACTTTAGCATATGATTGTTATTTATTTATTTATTTTAATTTTCTTTCTCAATTCTTTTTTTTTTTAATTTGTCGAATCTTTCTTTTAACCGGCCATGAATGCCCGTGGCTCTGCATACCTCCTTAAACGGGGAAATAAATCAGGTATAAGTATGATTTTTTCCTATGAATATTGGGCGGGATAAACCATACCCAACACGTTCCATCCTTGGGTTCAAAATAATAGTGCAAAGGCAGAAATTTAGTCTAGAGGAGATAAAAATTAAATGTGATTCAATTATAGAAGACCTAACTCAAAAATTGAGAGACGTAGATATTTAAAATTTTATAAATTTAAGGAGGGCAAAGATTAAGTTTAAATGAAGAAAAGATTAATTTTAAAAAAGATTTACATGCTAGTTACAAGAAAAATAAAATTCAGGGGCAATTATTCCCTATGGGCCCTGTATGGATCTGACCCTGCAAGTTTGATTGGTGACAAATTAATTATTATTATTATTTTGCTTGAGTGGTAACAAAGTAATTTGATAAAGGAAAGGTTCACAGTATTCACGGTAAAAGGCAGAGTCCAGGCTTTTTTTTTTTTTTTTTTTTTTTTAGAGAATGAGATAGTACCTTTTTGAAAAAGATAATGCTATGTGTATCAAAATTTTTACCAAATTTTTAATACTAACACATGTGGCATGTGAATTGGCAATATTCAATTCGTAAATATGATTAACTTATTTGTGATAAGTTTTAATACACTAATTAAATAGTGCTAACTCAAATACCACATATATTGGTATTAAAAATTTAGTACAAATTTATGTACACATAGCATTATCCTTCTAAAAAATAAAGGAGAATATGGGCTTCTCCACTGAGTTGTACGAAAAAGCATAATGACGAGAACACGGTTAAAAGAAAAGTACACGGGGTTAATAGACAAAATGCTATAAATGCTCACAACGCTCTGTTTTCTTAGGCCTTGTTTGGCATACCAGATTGGGACTAGGATTGGGATAAATAATCCCAATCCACTAGACAAATAATCATTTCACCAAGAATAATCCTATGTGTTGTAGGATAAATAATCCCTAGCAAATTGGTGGGACTACTTATCCTTGGACAACTCAGGAATTTTTATCCCAAAACAAAAGCATTCCCTTGATTGTCAGATCTCTAGCCCTCACCTTCACACTCACCCTTACCTTCACCCCTTCCTATAGCGTCTGGCATTTGCCGCCATCGATCTAACGTCACCAGTCATCGTCGAGCTCATGCCTCCTTCTTTCGCCATCATCGCCTCCTTGCTCACATTATCATACTCAACACTTCTCAGTCCAAATTCTAACCAGTGGGTGAGTTCTTTTTCAATTTTTTTTTAGGGTTTTCTCCACAAATTAGAAGTATTAATTGTTTTAAAATATGGATGAGAAATCTAGTTATCTGCTAATTGTTTCCTTTGTTTTTTTTTTTTTTAGTTGATTATTTTGCTTTTGATTTATATCCATTCTTTATATTTTTCTTTTTTCAGGGGGAGGGGGATCTAATTTGCATTAAGCCAAAAGAAATAAGGAAAGCATGAATAACATTTAATATCAAATAAAATAAATAAAAACTAATTAGTAGCAAAAAGTTTGAAATGTACAATGAATTTAATCAACATTAATAGCAAAAGTAGGGATAATTACTGAATCACATCTTATCAAGGTTAAAAAGAGGAAAGAAAAAAGGGACCTTAAACTTTCAGAAAAAAAAAAATGGACCTTAAACTTTCGACTTAAAAGAGGATAAAAAACAACGAAGTAATAAATAAACAGTAGAGGGCAAGAGTGCATGAGGCAACTTAAATATAGTACTAAATAAGATCGGCAACATTATATTCACCAAGGAATACATCAACTGAGATAAATAACGACTATATATATATATTTTTTCTTTTCAATGGTTAAATTGTCTTGCTACAGGGATAGCTATTGTAGTTATATTTGCCCTGTTTTTGGTTTCTACGTATAACAATAATAATAGGGCTGATTTTATTCAGTCTTTCAATAAATTAGCCTCGTATTGATGTTTGGTAACTTCTAAAAATAATGCCAAATGTATGCGTACCTTGTTTTCTCTTTGAATGAACTTTAATGTACAAGACCTATCTTGCTTCTCTATCTTGTTTCTGGTTACCCTCTGTTTTTAGAGCAAACATCTGAGCTCATATCAAACACAATACCCATTATAGGCAACTAGTTTACACCACACAGGATTATCCCCTTCTTTAAAGATAAAATTGATAGTTGTCCAATTCATTGATTTCATGCTTTGAAAAGGAAAAAAAACTACAACACGGTAATAGATTTCATACTGTTAAGGAGTTAGTTCATAGATGACTTAGTGCCACGTTGGCACTACTTCTCTATTGTAATTAGTTAAGCTATTAGGAAGTTTTTAGATATATTAGTTACTGTAACTAAACTCTATTAAATTAGTTGAAAAAAGTTTCTTTCAGTTTTTTTCAATTACTTGTATCTATACTAAATTTAACTAATCACTTTAATGTACGAGACCTATCTTGATTATTTTGGTTTTAATATAGGTCCATTCTTTGTGTTTTTTTTTTTCAGTTGTGTTTTGGGGGGAGGGGGGAGGGGGAGGGAGGGGAGAGATTCTTTTTTCATGAGCCTGTTTGGGAATTAATCCTTATTTAGCTTTCGTTGTATTATATTATGGGCTTGAATTCATTGTATAGACAAGGATTTTCATGGTATTGAACATTCTTTCTTCATTTATTGATTAGATTTTTGGTTGTATTATATTATTGGCTTGAATTCATCATATAGATAAGGATTTTCGATGTATTGAACATTCTTTCTTTATTTACTAATTTGGATGGTGATTTTTCTTTAGTTATGATACCAATTATTTTGGCAACTTATATTATTTTATGTCTATTTGTGTTATAGATATGGACGAGATGGATATTGTGGTATATGTATTTGCAAGAAATGTGTATTTTAGAAGAATAATGATGGGCATTTTGGTATTAGTCAATACTTATATCAAGGCTCAAAAATACTATGAACAACGTATGCTTAAAAATCGTACATTTGTGAGTAACAAGACTCACTTAAGTATCTTAGATAGTTTTATACAGAATAGTGATAGAGAATGCGTGAATCAACTTCGAATGGACATGAGGATTTTTAGTCTATTGTGTAAGTTACATCGAGTTAACTGAAAATTGAAAGAGGATAGATTAGTGACTGTAGAGGAGCAAGTATGTATTTTTTTTACATATACTTGCTCATCATGTAAAAAATCGAATAATTCATAATAGGTTTAAGCGGTCGGGTGAGACTATTAGTAGATACTTTAATAATGTGTTGAATGGAGTTCTCCGACTACAAGGTAGCTTATTGGTCGTACCAGATCACGTTCCCGAAAATTACAGTGATGATAGATGGAAATGGTTTAAGTTATGCTTATAATTTTTTAATTAGAAATCTTTAGATTTGGAATCTTTAAAAGTTATACTTAAAAATATTATGAATCTTTAAAGGTAATACATAATTCAATATTGATTTGGTTTTCTTTTGTATAGAATTGTTTGGGAGCTTTAGATGGGACACATATTGAGGTGCATATCAGTATAACTGATAAGCCAAGATATCGTAATAGAAAGAGTAAAGTTACCACTAATGTATTAGGAGTTTGTGACCGAAATATGAAATTCATATTTGTATTACCTGGTTAGGAGATTTCAATATCAGATTCTAGAGTTCTTCGTGATGCAATAACTAGATCAAACGGTTTAAAATTTCCCACCAGTAGAATCTTTTTTTTCTTTTTAGAGTCAATACTTTAATTTATAAAAATATTAATAAGAAACGACAATAATTTACATATGCTATTTTTGTTAGGTTATTATTACCTTGTGGATGCTGGTTATACAAATTGTGAAGGGTTCCCCGCATCATGTAGAGGAACAAAATATCATTTATCAGAATGGTAAGATGGATATCCACCTACAAGTGAGATTGATTTTTTTAACATGAAACATGCTTCGGCTAGGAATATTATAGAATGTTGTTTTGGGTTGCTTAAGATTCGATAGGCTATATTAAGGAGTCCTTCATTTTATCCTATCAAAACTCAATGTAGAATAATAACAGCTTGTAGTCTTCTTCATAATCTTATTGGAAGAGAAATGTCATATGATCCAATGGAAGAAGAACTAGATAGACAAGAGAGCACTCCAAATGAGACTTTGGAGTATCAAAATATTATTGGCACAATTGAATCATCAGATGCATGGACTACTTAGAGAGATACTTTGGCAACAAAAATGTTTGATGAATGGAGAAGAAATAGAGGCCGTAGACATTAGAAGTTTGATTTATTCATTTCTCTTTTTCATTAGAGACTATTATTTGAATTTTACAATACAATTTTGTATTATATTTTTTTCTCAATTGAACTTGAGTTCTTCTTTTAATTATTATTATAGCTAATAAATACTTATCTTGGTTTATGATATTATAAGACTATAATGCATGTTATTAACCAAATTTCTATATTATTGCTTTCAAATTCATACATTACATAGGATTAGAAAACGGAGGAAATGGGCGAGGTCGACGTACTTGGACAACAGTAGAAGAGGAAGCATTATTGAGCATTTTAGAATCATATAAACTATGTGGTTATCGTTGTGACAATGGCAGCTTTAAATCTGGCTCATATACTTTATTTGAAAAAGAACTGAATATCAAGTACCTAAATTCTGGATTGAAAGCAACCCCTCATATTGGGTCAAAGATAAAAATATGAAAAAAAAACATTATGGATTATTGTATGACATGTTAAACAAGAGTGCATTTGGATGGAATGATACATTAAAATGTATTGAAGTTGACAGTAAAGTGTGGAATACATATGTACAGGTTTGATTAGTTTATTTAATGTCTCTTTATATAAATTGAAATACATGATAAAACGTACACATATACATACTTTATTTGTTAATTCCATTTTTTTTCCTTTTTCTTGTAGAGTCACAAAGAGGCTGATAAATGGAGGGGTAGACAATTTTTAATGTATGAGAGGCTGGCTAATATCTTTGGAGCTAACCATACAACTGAAAAAACAGCTGAAATTCTAGCTGACGTGGCTGAAGCTATTGATCTTGAAGAGGATGATGCTAACAATGTGGTACAAGAAAAATCATCCTATTCTCCAATATCTTTGAACCAAGCTAGTGCTAGTAGTCAATCTAGAGCTTCAAAAAAGAAGCGAGCAAGATCAACTTCAGATATTGCTACAGAATTAGAAAAACTAGCAAAGTCTTTTGACAAAATGATGGAGAAGTCGTATGAGAAAATGCACTTACTAATTGACGTACTCAAAAAGAAAGATAATAGCATAATGTATAACTTTGCATGGGAAGAGATTTACTAAGTTGAACCTCCCTGTTGCTGATCAAATTAAGGCCTTAAAGTTATTTGCTGAATAACCATGGAATGTAAGTGCTTTGAAGAACATGGATGAGGCCATGATGAGAGAGTTTGTCATGACCCTTATTAGATAGTGATCATATTTAGAATGCTATAGATGACTTATGTGTTTGGTTCAAAATGTTTATGTTGAAAGCATATTATATTTTGCATTATAATTAAAGAATATGTAGTAGTTATGATTATGAACTGCAATAGACAGCTTGAAAGACTTATTTGTTGGTTAGGTATTATCTAACTCATATGAGGCATCTATTTGTTTGAGTTGGCAACTCATTGAAATATATATTTTGGAATACCATTAAACTAATATGAATGTTATGGTCTATATGATTTTATATTCATCGTATGTTTGGATATTATATGTTGTAGATAAAGAGTTCAATTTTTCTCAAATTCCAATCTTTTTTTTTTTTCAAGAAGCAACTTTATATGGTTAATTTTCTTAAAAAATGTATATATTTAAATTTTTTTAAAAATTAATTTTTAAGTTTTTTTTTTTAAAAAAAAATAGTCTAATCCGATCTTGTACCAAACACATGATTATTTTTCCAGTTGTTAAATCCGACAGTTCACCAAACACAGCATTGGATTCAGCATAGTCCAATCCAGTCCAATCCTATCTGCACAATCCAGTCCGATCTTGTGTGTCAAACATGGCCTTATGAAAATTTTAACAGCCAACCAAATGCA
Organism: Trema orientale; assembly: GCA_002914845.1. Taxonomy (NCBI): domain Eukaryota; kingdom Viridiplantae; phylum Streptophyta; class Magnoliopsida; order Rosales; family Cannabaceae; genus Trema; species Trema orientale. Next base: position 530,268 of record JXTC01000153.1, read on the forward strand.
ATCAACAATATTGTACCTAACACGTATAAGTTAAATTTGGAGATTAACTTTACAAATAAATTCTAGGGATAGTATCATTTTTATATTTTATATTTTAACATTTTATTTAATTTATATTTTATGTTTCAGTTATTATCAATATTGACCCTTATATTTAAAATCTGTTACAAATTTATACTTTAATTAATACTAATTTAGAGCAGTTAATTTACCAAAATGATTTAAACTTATTCTCAGGTCAATTATTATACATTTTATTTTTAATTTTTTAAATGACATCTTGGTAGATTAACTACTCTAAATTAGTGTTAGAATATAAATTTGTAACAGATTTCAAATCTAAGGGTCAATATTGATAATAAGCAAAATATAATGTATAATTTGAATAAAGTGTCAAAATACAAATTATAAAAATAATAATATCTCTTAATTCTTACTAGAGAAAAATAGAAGGGAAAAAAAAAACCAAGTGGCAAGTACGTAGTACTAGCTATAGTATAAGTTATGAGCACACACTTTTACATTAGTTGATTTGCTAATTAAAAAGTTCACGATAGGTATATAAAAGTTGATATGTTGCTCTCTACCAAATTATTTTGGTGACGAATAATTTATAGACTTTAAAGTGATTTCTCGATACTACATCAACTATAACTAAATAATACTTCATTGTGGATTCTTTTGTCATTAACATTCATACAAAGAACCAATTCGGGCTAGCTCAGTTAGTCCAAGACGTAAGGGATGTGTTTGAATTTGAGGGGATCAATAGTTCAAGTTTTAGTAGTGTGTGTATTATTTTTATTTAAATTTGTAGTAAGTAGTGGTCAATAATTAAGCCTCACTTTTAGGGGGAGAAAAAAACGTTCATACGGAGAAAGATACAAAATTTCAAATTATTAATTAAGTAAGTCAGTTTGAAACATATATATTGCTGAACTTTTTTTTTATATTGCCTTCATGCACTAAATATAATAATCTATTGTCATTTAAATTTTACACTATTAATTTTACATTATGTAATAAACATACGGGCGCGTCTACAGTAGGGGCGTCCCTACGTAGGGCTCTGTCTATTCATCGTTAGATGAGAATCTATATATAAATAAATTTTCCACAGATTCCCGTTATTCCCCACAGATTCCCGTTATTCCCCACAGATTCCCATCCAACGATAATTAAGGCATGACCCTACGTAGGGACGCCCCTACCGTAGCCATCCCCTGAACATATTTATATTTTCTAACTAAAAATATTTAATAAACCTCTACATCCCACAAAAAGAAAAGAAAAAAAAAAACCAAACTGGAGATTAGAAAAAAAAAATCAGAAATATATTTAGTTATTAGGATCAGTTTATTCTGGTTGTTAAAATTTCACTGGTTAGTGTGCCGTGCCGTACTCAATTAATTCTTTTAACAGTTTAACTGCTGAAAAAGATTACGTCATTGGTTGTTTGCCTTTTGCTTTGTAACTGTTGACTCGTTTGAGTTTTGACTGCTAACGCAATCGTCGGGTAAATATTTTTGCACGTTCTAATTTTCAATTTCCATCCCAAATATATATTTTGAAAAGAAAAAAAAAAACCAACATACTTTCATTTCAGCAAAATAGGAAAAAGAAAGAAAGATTTTTCTATTTTTTTTCCCAAATAAGAGAGAGAGAGAGAGAGAGGGGGGGGTAGGCACGAATCTCAATGGAAGCGGCGTGTTAATCTGTTTCGTTGAAAGCCGGTACAACGGTGAGTTGCGAAGCGAGCGAGCGAGCGGTGCTCAAAAAAGTTGGTGGGGGGACCATCCCAAAGTTGACGTCTCAATGTACATATTCTCACCACGTGTTGAATTTCTCTCCTGTCTCATTTATCCCCACGTGCTCTAATTCTCTCTCTCTCTTCTTCTTCCTCTTTCTCCTTCTTCTTCCTATTATTATTATTATTTTTTCCCTTTCCCAATAATCTCAACCATTCCCCTCTCCCTCTGCTATATCCCTCATCTCTCTCTCTCTCCCTCTCTAAGACAGCGAAAATGAATTCTCGGATATTAATACTATTGTCGTATTCAATCGCAATAATCTCTCTAACAATTATTAGTCTCAACCAGAGCCGATTACTATTAGTCGAGCCGATACCAACCGGCGCCGATCTCGACGGTTCCTTCTTCGAGCCGAGCCGTAGCCTGAGATGCAATCCGGCCAGCTCGGAATTGATCGGAAGGAGCAACCAGAGCCGCCTAGCCTCGGCGTCGGCGTCGGCTCAGGCTCAGCAGCCGTGGAGCAGCAGCCGGTGCGGTGTCTGGACGAAGGAGTGCTCGGAGGAGGTTATGGAGATAGCGAGAGGGGCGGAGACAGTGGAGTGGTTGAAGAAGGTGAGAAGGAAGATCCATGAGAATCCAGAGCTGGCCTTTGAGGAACTCGAGACGAGTCAGCTGATTCGGAATGAGTTGGACCGCTTGGAGATCAGTTACCGCTTCCCTCTGGCCAAGACCGGAGTTCGAGCTTCGATCGGCACTGGCGGGCCCCCTTTCGTCGCCATCAGGGCTGACATGGATGCTCTCCCTATTCAGGTATATATCTATATATATATATATATAAAAGATTGTAGTTGTACTCGTGGTGTAGTACTTGTTCAAAAGTCAAGTCTAAATATATATGGGATGAAATACTTTGCATACAACATTTGAAAAGCCTTGAACAATAATAATATTCTTTAACTTTTTTTCTCTTTTCTTTAATTGGTTTTTCATTCATTTTTCCTATTTTTACATTTGGATTGTGCCGATTCAAATTAGATTTCTTTTTTTATTTGTTTTGGCTCTCTAGCTAGTATGTTCCAACAAGAATTTTGAGTTCTAGTTTCATCGTGGTTTTGTGTATGTGCCAGTTTTTGGTTGATAAAAACTAAAAGGTGTAGTTAATCCCCTTACACTTGGTTAATTTTAAATTTTTAACACTAAATATATATGGCAAAATAGATATAACAAGTCTAAACCACGTAGACAAAAGAGAAATACGTGGATAGGGTACACATGTGTACTTTATGGTACGATCCGATAAGTTTCAGAATAGTTCGAATTTCGAAACAAAGTAGTGTCAGTAGTGGTCGTGCATAAAGAGAACAAGATTTTTTCTTTTTTATATATTTGCTACTATCAAAAGTGAGAGATAAGAGGAGGGTGTGGATCGAACCTCATCCCTCTTATTTTTTATTTTTTTATGAGAGAAGCTTTGCACACGAACTAGTATAAAGAAAACAAGATTTGTGTCGATATAAAAAATGATAATAAAGATTAAATAAAAATGAGTAAACAAAAATAATAATTGTAAAAAGAAAAACATAAGTTTGTTGGATTCTCTATCTTTAAGCTGTTCAAACATTAGGTAAAAAAACTCAAATTTTCTTTCCTAATTATAGTACTCTAAGCATTTTAGTACTACATTTATGCAACAATATATATTTATTTATTATGAATGGGTCTGGTAGTTAGAATGACTTTACCTTTTTAGCTAAGATTACACATGGTTAGCATGAAAAAAGGCAAACCCTAATGATAACAGGTGAGGAGTAATATTTGTTGCAGGAGGCAGTGGATTGGGAGCACAAAAGCAAAGTTGCCGGCAAAATGCACGCGTGTGGGCACGATGCGCACGTGACCATGCTTCTTGGTGCGGCCAAGATCTTGAAGAGCCGTGAACACCTTTTGAAGGTTTGCTCTTTTAACCCCTATCTATACTAGCATCATGTAAATAAATTTAAGCAATGCCAAAAGTTAGAGATAGATAATACATACTAAAATGTCTAGAAAAAAAAAAGGTAGTTATTAATTATTCTTGCTTATTATTATATATATTATCCAAGAAAATAAAATTTTCAAAATGACGTACACCACACACCATTGATTTAGCCGTTACATAGGGCTAAGATGGTGCAATATTGGTATCACGTTTTTAAATTGAATTATAGTAGGGACAAGTGATCTAGTGGTCCCAAGCCGTTTTCACGGGTTAGTGTGGCATTTTCTTTTTACCACTAAAAATAATATTGACAATATTAATAATATATGTGCCATTTCATTTTAGAATCCAATACAGCATGTTGTACAAATTTGGATGCTAGCTATATATGTTAGATTGGTTAGTTATTTCTACAAAAAAGTTGGGTCAGGCAGCTGGTAGAGAATTATTTTTCTTTGTACATATGTCCTTAGAAGAGGACAGACTCTCCTAACAAGCATGATCAGATATATAAAAGTAAACGGGGGGGGGGGAAACTAGGGATGGCAATCTGTGTCGTGTCGTGTTTAACCTAATTAAATCGTGTCGTTAACAGGTTAACCTACGTGCACCTATTTAATGAAAACGACGTGCAGATTGATAAGTCAAAACGTATATAAATAGTATATTGTTAGTTTACTTGATTTTTTTTAATTAAGTTTTATTATAGTAAGAGAAATTAGTTCATTAGCTTTATGTTTTTTATTTTATTTACAAGAAATTCATGAAAAAATATTTTTTTGAAAATAATTATTTAATATAATTTATTAAAAAATTACTTAATCGTGTCAATTCGAGTCAATTTCGTGTCAAACAGGTTCAGCTAATCGTGCGGGTTTCGAGTCGTGTTATCGTGTCATGACCTATATTGCCACCCCTAGGAAAAATCTTTGGGGCTAGCTAATGTAAATTATGAACCTTTTTATAGATTCTTTTTTTCCTGGTTTCCAAGTGTGGTTGATTTATTATCTTTTGCTTCGGATTTATAATATTATTTTTGTTGCCGACGGTCTTCAGCCATAAATTATGTTAGGCTAAAAGGTTTCTTTTTTAAAACTTTCGTTAAGAAGTACCAAATGGCATTATTTCATTTGCATTTATGCTTTCTGTCATTCTGTCCACATATGTATCACTGCCACTGAATAATATAATCAAGAATAAGAGGAAAAGAAATTTCCCCGATCCAATCTACCAATAGAAAATATAGTGTTATATTATTACTACTGTTTTTTCGCTCAATTGACCTAACATAATTATCAATGCTGCACATTTGGACCGTCTATAGAAAAACAGGTCATGAATAAAATATTAACAATATTGTAGTTATGCTTATTCATTTTGGTATCAAATGCGTTTTTAAAATGTGAAAGGAAGACCACTTAGAGGTTCTTATTCCTAATGTTTTGTTCGTTTTTCATAAGTCATCAACATTTCAAAAAGGAGTCACATTCTACGGACAACATTGATTTATGTCCAAAAAGAAGATCTAGAGGATATATATATATAGGTTGCTAATCCAGCAGGTATTTTTTTTTTTTTATCTATGTATAAGTATTTTTTTTTTAGCCATTGGATCTCAGCATCTAATAGTGATCCAACGACTATATTGAAGTGTATGAAAAGACGTGCATCATTAATGCTATTTCTCTTTCCTACTTTTTATAATAAAAAAATATGCATGATAAATTTTCATTAGTCAAATTGAAACCTATGCATAAATAAAAAAAAAATAGTGGATTGGTTCCCATATATATATATATATATATATATATATATATATATATATATATATATATATATATATATAGGTCTTTGAGATTCGTGGTTAAATAACTTTTATTGTTATTTTTATTTTTTCTTAATTAATTGTTTATTTCCCTCAAAAAAAAAAAAAGGTTAGTTGAGTGTATACGTGTCTCTTCTGAATTTCTGATATTTCTTAATATAACTTTCGCAAAAATCACGTGCGTGCGCTTGCATTAATGCATGGACTGCCATTAGACAGGGTTTATCTTCTTTTCTCATACGCCTTTAATTACTACTTTTCTGCTTGCTTCAATTTTTTGTCACTTTTGCTAAGAAAATGCATTTGTCCATTGATCCTCCATACGTACTGAGTTTTTTTATTTATCTAATCAGATTTGATAAACTAAAATAAAATATTCCCTGACAACATGTAAACTCGAAATTAACTCTCACATACTCACCTTTTTGTAGCACGTTGAGTTTGAGTTTTGTGCTCAAAGTTATGATGTAATTAATAGATTGATCGGATTAGATACAAAATTAATAAGTGTTGCTAGCTACTTACGAAAGTAATGGTCAGATGTCTAGTAGAAAACTTTAACTTTTCTTTTATTATTTTTTATTTTGCCAATCGAGGATCATGGTAATTAATGATTGGGTTGACCCTTTTTTTTACTTCTTATTTAAAAGAGTAGGACAACTGATAATCACTACAAAAATGCTTTTGCTTTCTTTTTCAAGCGACCAGTTGCACTATTCAATTAAAGTGTACGAGTACGAGTTCTCAGCGTGACTGAATTTATCAGTCTTCAATTTCAAGTATACTAATAAAGTATGTAATGATCTGAACTTGTCAGTTCTTTCTGGTCATGATCTAGTAACTCTGATCTGTTCACACTTGGATGTATATGCATCAGTTTCAAAAAATTAATTCGTTGTGGGGAACGGGACAGGTTGGAGTGGCCAATCTAATAAAATACTTATTTTCGCAGTACAATTATTTGAAACTGGTACTTTTTTTTGCTACAATAGGTCATTTGTGAGAGTGAGCACGTTTTTGGACTCTCAGCAACTTTACTACAATACAAAACTAAAATTCATACATATTCATTGATGTGAGTCACATGCTCTTGCGTAACTCTTATAATATTTTTGAGGCTCATTAATTAGTAATAAGTTTTAGTCTATATGTATAGCTTTGTGTTCGTAATTGATTATATTAATTCTTTGCACGATTAATAAATCGATTAAATATATTGTTGAATTCAGGGAACCGTGATACTGATATTCCAGCCAGCGGAGGAAGCTGGAAACGGGGCAAAAAGAATGATTGGAGACGGAGCTCTAGAGGACGTGGAGGCTATATTCGCTGTCCACGTGTCACACGAGCATCCCACGGGCACGATTGGGTCGAGGCCCGGTCCTCTACTAGCCGGTTGCGGTTTTTTCCGGGCTGTAATTAGTGGAAAGAAGGGCCGTGCTGGCAGCCCACACCATTCGGTTGACCCCATTTTGGCTGCTTCAGCCGCGGTTATCAGCTTACAAGGCATTGTCTCTCGTGAAGCCAACCCATTGGACTCCCAGGTACGTATGTTTATATGCACCTCCTTCTCTCGTCTTTATGTCATGTTATACTAACCTTATAATAATATTGCAAATTAAGTTGTTGAATTTTTAAATTTTATTAATTAGTTACTACACAATTTGGCATGGATTTGGCATGGTGCCTGAGTCAGGATCATGACTAGAAGTGCTATATGCATCTATCAACAAACACATATTTTAATTTTCGTGATATGGTATTATAATTTGTAACACATTGTTGTTAATTAATTAGTGGACGAATTTACTCAAGTGATTAATCCAGGTTTATTTATGTCTATCTTAACTTTGGTTTGTAACGATCATCGTGATGCCCTTAATTCTCATAATATATATGTGTATGTATGTAGGTTGTGTCAGTAACAACATTTAACGGAGGCAATAATCTGGACGTGATACCAGACACGGTGGTTATAGGCGGCACGTTCAGGGCATTCTCCAACACGAGCTTCTACCAACTCCTCAAGAGAATAGAAGAGGTAATAGTGGAACAAGCGAGGGTTTATCGATGCTCGGCGGCTGTAGACTTCTTCGAAAAGGAGTACACGATTTATCCGCCAACGGTGAACGACGAGAAGATGTACGAGCACGTGAGGAAAGTGGCGGTGGACTTGGTTGGCGCGGACAACTTCAGGGTGGTCCCCCCGATGATGGGCGCCGAGGACTTCTCCTTCTTCTCGGAGGTGGTCCCGGCGGCATTCTTCTACATCGGCGTCAGGAACGAAACTTTGGGGTCCGTACACACCGGACACTCGCCTTATTTCATGATAGACGAGGATGTTCTCCCCGTTGGTGCTGCAGCTCATGCCACTATTGCCGAAAGATACCTCAACGATCGTCATTAGTTATAATTAATTAGTTAATCGATAATTGTTGAGCCAATTGGGAATTATCTATATCAAAGATCTCAGATTCAAAATTTTGTGTAACGGCCGTCATGCATGTGGGTACAATGGAAAAGATTTTGTATTAAGTCCTGGCCGTATAAACTGTAAATTAAGGATTATTTGTTATATGTAGCTGGATAGGGCGACTAGGGTTAGCTTGCTCCAGTGATAGTTAGGTATTTGTCGTTGGTAGTACGTACTACGTACGTGATTTTTTTTTTCTTTTGGAGTTTTGTACACGCATGTTGTTTTTCATTAATTGTACTTACAAGAAGTAGTAGTACCAGTGGTTCAGTTAGTTGTAATCTCGTTATAAAGCTATGTTTTGGTAGAGAGGGAAAAAAATAAGAGGAAAAAAAAAAAACCACGGGTGGAAAATATAGGATAGAAAGGAAAGTGTTTAATATATAGCGGGCAAATAAAATTATTATATTTTAGAATGATTATTTTATCTTCTAATATTATTTTAAAAATTAACATATAAGAATAATTTAGTAAATTATTTTTTCTATTAACTATTTTTTTTTCTGAAGAAAATTATGGGTCTCACCAACTATTTTTCTCTTCTATTTTCCTTTCTCCCACCTTTTCTTTTCTATCAATTTTCCCTCCTACCAAATATAATATATAGCATAAAGGGGACCAATATTCATTACTCTAGCAAATTAATTGTTATATTTGTCACGTACATTTCCTGGTATGCAATACAAGTCTTGGAAAGCTGTATTTGATGTAGAAATTTGGACCCACATGTCTTTATTTCTCTGATTAAGTCAGTATTTCGGGGGAAAAAAAAAACGCAAACAAAGAGTATTTGAGGCTCACCTTTGATATTGTAAATGTGTACCTTAGTAATACGTACCTTGCAAAAACGCATTTTCTTGCTATCTGCCAAGCTACCCTCTTCTTTCCAACAAAAAAAAACACTTCCTTAGCTACTCGCAGAGGCCGGAAAGGGAGACTCTTCTCCTTCTTCGGCCTCCCCTCCCCCTCTTCCTCCTCATATTGTCCTCCTCCTCTTCATTCTCTTCTCCTTGATCTCTTTTTTAGGGATGAGAGTTTTTTCTTTTTTTCTTTTTTTTTTTAGTTTTTCTAATAAGTCCAGATCTTAGATCTGGTTGTAGTACCAGCTTTGTATGGATTCTCAATCTGTCCCATCTACCCGATCTTGAATCTGAGATTTCTTCTCTGATTTAGATCTAGTTAGACGGTTGAGTTATTTTTTTTTCTTCTACAGGCGTAGATCTCAGAAAGTATGGGCATATTCTTACAGACCTTAGTTTCTCCCGCCTAGAACGCAGTCTAGGAGTATGTGAAAATAATTGATGCTGGTGGCCCTTGTTATCCTCAATGGTAACTTACAAATCTTTTTTCTTGTGTGTTTGTGATCCACTTCTCTTCTCCTCTCTTTGAAAAATTTGAAATTATAATTTTTTTGTGCTGTAGTATGTACTATTATTGAAGCTTTTTGCTTCCAGTAATGATATTTCCCAAAGGAGCCCATTTTTTCCAAAAAAAAAAAAAATGTGTACCTTAATCTTGTTAGGAATAAGGTAATAATAAAAATATTAATGTACATATATTACTCTCCATTGTGCATGTATGGCTTCGCTCGCCCTTTTGAGTCTTTATTTATTTCCTCTTGGGTTATGGCGAAAAAAGAAAAAAAGAAGGTGTCTGATCTTGATCAAGCCAAAACACTATGATATATATATATAGGTCATAATCCAGTAGGTATACTTTTTTTTTAAAGTCGTTGGATTATATTATCTAACAACGCGCTACTATAATCTGAATAGTTGAAAAAAAAATGAATACATATTATTTAATATTTTTTTCTCTCCACCTTTTATAATGAAAAGAGATATGTGATGAATTTTGATTAGGCAAAACAATACCTATAGATAGGTAAAAAAAAACACATACTCGATTGGTGCCTTTTATATATATATATTTCTAGTTTATTAGTGGTGTATGCTAATTTATGGTGTTTGGATTCACTACCAAACTTACCAAAAAGCCAAAATCATTATGTACATTAACATGATTCAAGAATACAAAAAATATTTTCTAATCAAGTTATGAGAGAAGCTGACAAGTTTCAATAGGAAAAAGACACTATAGTTGCCATACACTCCCAATGAGACTGTTAAAACTTGCGACATCTATAGAAAGAATGACAACCATCGATAAGTATATAATTATAACATGTTTGAAATGACATCGGTTAAAAACCGACAGTTGATAAATGTTATGAACTTAAGATCTAAACCCTGGGCCGGTGGCAGAAAGAGAGTTTCATAAATGGAATTCCAAAAGTTATTTTAGAAAAATTTATAAACTTCAAATTTTCATAAAAACAACAATTAGTATGAAAACAACATCCTCTGTAAAGTTTATAAAAATAATCTAAAATATAAATTTTCACAGTTTGTGATCATCATTAGACATACATAGACTGTTAATATAAGTTATAAAATATATCAAAGCATCATCATCATCGTCACTAACTAGGCATAATAAATAATATAAACCAAATCCATAAGTAAAGCCATAGAGTAATACTACAAGTCCAAGATAAAAGTCGGTAAGTAATTACTAACTACTAAATTAGTAATAAGCTTTCTCCAACTCACTCCACATTGGAGTTGCCCAAATCACACTAAATACCACCTGAGAGAGGAAAAGAAATAGGGCGAGTATTCACAAGCTCAGTAGGAATTTAATTACCTTTTGATGTAATTTCTAAAACCTGTATGGTTAGTACTTTCCAAATCTATTTATAAACTAAGTTTGCAAATGAAATCAAGATCAAGGATAACCATATACTAAAAACCAAAACCAAAATCTATATCATTGTACATATCATAAATCAACCATAAACATGAGTGAGCTCCCATCCTCCCATCACGGCTCTGTAATACCCCTTTACTAGGGATACCCAGCATCCTGATACTACCTGAAGGTGTATCAATAAAACCTGTACAGGGGCCTAGGTCTCTAACCTAGCACTGAAGCAACTCACCAGCGATCTAAACTACTGTGATACAATAATAAAACTCAAGTGCATTATCATATAGTATGTACAATATGTCATAGGGTGCGTAATAACCATACATCAAGTATATTAAGAAAATCATATTTTAAAACTCATTTGAAATTATTTTAAGATTTACTAAAAAACAGGTAGCATAACAGCTGCATTTTCTCAAAAATCATTTGAAACCTGCATAAAAACCGCACAGTCTAATCCATCTCACTAGTTCATAAGTCAAAAAAAAAAACTATTCAAATAATTTAAACCCAAGAATATCCATATTTTCCAAAAAAGGTCATGATGCATAATTTAAATTCAAACTAGTTATAAAACTAGGTAATTAAATCCCTACCTCGTCTTAGTAGCTACACCAAGCTATCAGCACTCGTAGAATCTTAGTTGGTCACTTAGCTGCTCGAGAGATTGTTTCGAGAATCCTGTAAGCACATTTTGAGGTATAACTTTATCAACAAAGCCTCAAATTGAGAAACGAACCCCACCACTAAATTCTTGGGGTCCAGAATAGCTAGGTTAAACTGTTAGGATTATGCCCAAAAAGTGTTTATTATTTATGGATATTTATTGAATGTTTTGGATATTTAATAAATAATATTCCATGCATAGTATTTATGATAATATTTTGATTATTGGTACAATAGTAAATGTCAAAAAGGTTCCATAATTTATTTATTAGAGAAATATTTTAATAAAGTTATTTATTAAATTTAAGATATTTTCTCTAGTAAGTTTGTTCACAACTAATAAAAAAAGCTAAACACTTCTCTTGGATCGTGTTGTAAGACTTTGTGCATTTATGGTGTGTCTTAATCTATATTAGTGTGACTATGTGTAAAAAATCTTGGTGTGTAAACATTGAACAAGGACCATGTGAAATATGTTTTTATAGTAAGTGTTATTAACAAGAACATATTTTCACAAACTTAATAATTAACGTATGTCTTTCTTAATCCTGAAATAAGTGAATTCGTGTTCATAATTTATATTATTTAAGATATTAAGAGGTATGGATCAAGAAATTGACGAACTAGACCCTAACATTTTGGTTATAATGGGCATTGGAAGTATATACTTATAGATATGAAATCCACAACTCTATTATATAGAGAAGTGAATACCACCTTGAGGAGCTATAGGAGCTTGGATGATTTAAATCTTAGCTAAGTAATTAATAAAATTGGATATTTTATTAATTGAAGACTTTCTATAAGTCTGGTCATCCATTAGATATAGTATTGTATCAAGGAATTGAAAGATATAATTAGAGGGGTAAAATAGTAATTTTACCTAGCTCTAATTATCGATATTCATGTAGGGATACACGTGCATATGTTAATTATCTAATGGTCATAATTTTAATTATAAAGTATCTTGTGATATTTATTTAATTCAAGAGTGTAGTTTGGACCTTTTGTGGAATAAGTCCATAACTAATAGTATAAGCCCACTTGTATTAAGAGTTGATTGTAATTGTGCCTTTCTATTAGAGCTTGAATTAAATAGGTCCATTTCGGTCCCCAACTTATACCAACATGTATCTTGGATTGTATGAGATCAATTGAGCTTAAATTATTTTCAGGGCAATTATACAAAAAGGGAGAAAAAAGCTGGACAACATAGTAGACCCCTAGGCCCACCATCTGCTCCTTGGAGCAGAGGAATGTCGGCCAGCCCTAGGCCTATCAGGGCTGGCCGAATTCCTTTGTAGGGAGGAGCCTATAAAAGGCTCCACCCCCATTCTTATTATGGTAAGATTCAGTTTTGACGGAAATATTAGTTTAACGGCTGCACAGAAAACAGAGAGAAAATAAGAAAGAAATTCTTAGAGCCACATTTGGAGGCCATTAGAGTTCTTGGATTATCACTTGAAGATTCATCAAGATCGAGGTGCCCACTCACCTCTGCAGTTATAAGCTTAGTGCATAGGAAGGAAGACTCATTGGTTGAGCTACATAATCTCTTGTATGTATTTAGACTATAACAAAGATCCTAAAAGGTTTTAAAAATTACTATAATCCGAATTTTTTTTTATTTTTCATGCTCCCGCTCATCTTTGATTTTGTCACGTTTTTCATAAATAATTACCAACATAAACATATAACTCGTTTAATTTGGGTCCGCCCTGAAATCCGTCATGTGGCACACAAAACAAGGTGAAATCCTGAGCCTCGTGTCTCGGATTTATTAAGAAAGTTACGAAAATATCACTTTCTAAAAATATTTTTGTAGATGCCACTTTTTCAAATATGATTTTCTCACAAACCAATTGTCAATTCCATACAACATAACCAGCCATCCTCATGTCTTAAATCACACAATCATCTCATAAAGTTTCATCATCACCACTTGAACTTCACAAAAATAATTACAAAAATATTACTATTTTCTTATAAAACTATCCAGGAAGTTTCAATCACTCACCGGAGTTGAATCGCTGGAAACCAACAGCTGAGAAGGGTCAGCGCCGATCAGGGAAGGCTTGGGCTTGCTTGGTAGGGTGGTGCTCGGCATTGAATGGTGGCAAAAATGCAGAAATCAGTCGTGAGGAGCCACGGCTTCACGCACGATTTCCGGCACTTGGCGGCGCGACGAGCCACAAAGACAGGTAGCGAGCCTTCAATCGAGTTAGGAGCAGTTCTGGCTGGAGGTCCGAGTCTGGGATGCTTCGGTGGCCGAAATGTTGATGAAGAACCAACAGGGATAGAGAGAACGTGAGAGAGAGGAAGTTTAGAGAAAACATTAGGGGTTTCAAAACATTCGGGGAATTTTATGACATGTGGCATAAATGGGTTGATTACCCATCTTTTTAAAATTGCCATTTTGATGAAGAATCAAAAGAGATAGAGAGAACGTGAGAGAGAGGAAGCTTGGAGAAAAAATTAGGGGTTTCAAAATATTTGGAGAATTTTGTGACATGTGGCATAAATGGGCTGGTGACCCATCTTTTGAAAATTGCCATTTGACCCCGGGTTTCGAATTCTTCTTCATTCAAGTCCTTGAAAATTGGAATTTAATCCTAACTTATACAAATTCTTTTCACTTGAACCACCATTCAAAGTTAATTAAAATTTCAGCCATTTTAATTATTTTTAATCCCAAATTTATGAAAAGACCAAAATACCCTTAATTAAAAATCAAGGTTTTACAATAAAAACTACCATAGAAATGACATCAAATAGGAAAAACAATAATATAAAATAAATGTTAAAAGAAGAATAAAAAGATGACAACAATATAGGAGGAGGACACTTAACTATAAAACAACAATGACAAGAAAACAACATAAATGACAAAATATATTGTAAAGGAGCTTTTATCAATTTTGACATTGTTATAAAGCTTAAAGTGTATGTGATGAAAAAAGGGGCAATCTATGAACTATTTACAAAATTAAGATTTTTATTTAATGAAAATTTCAGAATTTTAAATTACCCCAAATTCGACTATAGTTGAAAATTTTCAACTAAGTCAAAGAGAGTCTTTTTTTCCATCATGAGAGGATTAATAATCTTACTAGGTGTAAATTTCCCTATTGTATGGCGTGAAATATAAAAACGATAAAAAAAATAATAATAAACGACGTCATCCAGTAAAACGACAAGAACGTACACAAACATCATAAAGGTAATGTAATTGCAACAGAAAAAATGATAGCATGGCACCTTCTTATCGTTTAGTTATATCTCATCTAAGTACACAATCTAATCTTCTCATATCGTACATCCATGATTATCGCTAAGTCTTAGCGCAAACTATATAAATAGATCAGTGAACTGGAAAAAAAAAAAATACCCTTAAATTTGAGTCTTCTGCAATTTAAAGCTTAAAGTTTGGACTCTGTAAAAATATATCTTGAGATTAAGAATTTTGAAAATTAATACTCTATATTGACTTTTTGACTAATTTTATTAAAAAAAGAAATAATATCCTCTATTAAAATTTGATTAATCGTTATTATTGTCCTTAATTTTAAGAATATTATTGTTTTGTATCAATCAAAATTCAAAGTTATAAACTAAGTATTAATTTTAAGAAATCTTAATGTCAAAGTACTATTTTTTTTAATTTAAATTGCATAACACCGTATCTAATATATTTTTTTGCGGTTTGCCTGGAATAGACATGCAAACACTGAATTAAATTTAGAGAAATGCTAAATACATTCTCTTTTTCACTCTCTTTTACACTCTCTAGTCTCACTGTTTGACACGTGGATTCCACTATCTAGTTTAATATTTTAATAATGCAACAAATCATAGTGGAATCCACATGTTAGTGCTAAGCATTGGTCGGATTGGGCGGGTTAACCTGCCCGTCCAATCCGCACAATCAGTTTCAGGTTGTATTTTTACAACCGAAACCTGCCCAATTTTAGAATTTTAAATTTGTGACTCGATCAAATTAGTCAGGTTAACCCGACTTAGTGTTTATAAGTATAATTTTAATGTTTTTTTTTTTACTATTTTTCCCAAATTATTTGGCTTTTATATAATATATATTTAAAAATGAATTAAAAAAATAAGAATAAATTTTATTCAATCGGATTGGATTACATTGAGCAGGTTGTCAAAACTGTCTAACTGGATCATTATAATTTCGAGTTGGCATTTATTAACTTGAATTCAATTCGGGTTACTTTTTAATTGGATTGATCGGGTTCGGATTGGTCGGATTATTCGGATTGGTTGGGTTAAAGAATTTTTTGCACATCTCTATTACGTGTCAAATATGAGATTAAGAAAGTACAAAAAAAAAAATATAAAAAAAAATATTGTTAGCATTCCTCTTAAATTTATTTTTTACTTTGTTGCCACTGGCTCCCAAGTCCCAACCCAAAGTACATTTGGTTACGCACATGATGTTACAGAGCACCACCCGTCGCTCTCGTCAACCCTCCGTAGGCGCCAACGCCCAAAAAAACCTGAAATATTCAACCCAACTCTTTCCCCCATGAGATTTTGACTCAAAATAAAAGAATTTAGAATGCGCAAAGGAACAAAAACTTCATTCCCCTTGTGTGGGATTATCATGGATTGTAGTCCCCAGAAGCGGAGCTTTCCAGGAAAAAAGTTTTGCTTTGTAGTAAAATAAAGAAAACCCAGTTGCAGACTCGGTTCTAATTTCCATATTTTGAGGTTTGTTGGGGTTTTTCAGTGATGGGTTTGAAGTACAAGGCTGGTCTGGGGTTGATTGCCACGGTGCTTGTTATATGGGTCTCCTCTGCTGAGGTCACTCAGGTTTGGTTTACTTTTATCGTTATTAATATGTTGCTGCTTTCTTTCCTTTTTGTAATCTTAATAATAATAGTATTAATAATAATAATAATAATAATAATAATAAAAAAGGGAAGTCTGTTTTTTCTCAAAACTGTAACACTTCGCCCTCGTTGCTCCTTTTGGGCCGTTGAGAAAAAACTTTCTATTTTGGAAATTATACAGTTGTGCGATTTTTGGAAGTTCATTAAGGCTGCCCCTCGTGTCTACATATACGTATACAATCAGAATATGATGATTTTAATTTCGCCGGCCTTGTGCCTTGTTCCGGAACCAAACAAGGATGGTTTATACATAACCACATGTCACTCTCATTGACCCAAAACGAAGACTGGAAACCTTTGCTTAGAGACATTTGACACCAAAATATTTGTCAACTTTGACGCCTTCAAATTCCCAAAAATCTCACCAGAATGAAAAATAGCTAAAACCACATTTGATTTCCGTTTTATTCAAAAGGGTAAGTGTTTTCTGTAGCAATTTTTGATTTTGCGGAGGATTTGAGAATACCCAGTTCGTATCTTGGTTCGGAATTTCAGTTTTGGGGCTTTGGTAGTGGTTTGATAATGGGTTGGAGGTACAAAGCAGGTCTGGGGTTGATTGGTTCATTCGTTTTCATATGGGTGTCCTCTGCAGAGGTTACTCAGGTTTGGAATTATTTTATAATTGTTTGTTAATTATAAAAATGGGATGATTATTTTTAGTTTTGTGTATGGTACAGATCGATACAGAATGTCAAATGCTTCTTTGTTATTATTTCTGCTGCTCTTTTTGGCCATTGAGAAAAAAGGCACTGTAAGAAAAGTAAAAAGTTAGGCTCATAAGTCATAACATTTTACTGTTCTGTAGGCAAATTACAACTCACTAGAATAACAAAGAACAAAAACTTGAGACTATGACATCTGTAACTCTCCCTCGCGTTTTGGGTTCTGTTAAATTAACCAAAACAATATAAAAGTTCGTAAATTGAATGAATGGCCAATAAGATTAGTATTATGCCAATATTTTTTTGGTCTTTCCGAGTTGTGAAGAATGGCTATTTTTTTGGTATTTAATTCTTTCTACTTTCAAGTTTCAAATGCATCCTTTACCTTTGGAGCTTTATTTCCTCCTGTCTATTTATTTAATCCTTAACTTATGGTACTTTGTTTGCTGCAGAGAATCTTCGAAGAGTATAAACAACCATTTGCGCTTACTTATTTGGGAGTGTCTCTTATGGCCATATTTTTACCTATAGCAGCTTTTAAAGACTGGATCTGCGGCTTAATGAGGCCAACCTTATTTAGTAACTTCTTGGATGACACTAGTGACATGAGCACTTCGATTGGGGTTGATATCCCTCTTAGAACCAATGGAGTGCTCCAGAGTCCAGAAGGAGATCTGAGAATTGGCCTGCTTACTGACAAATTTCTCAGTGACAGGGAAGATGGGATACTTGTAGATGCTACAAATGAAGAGGATGAGGCACACTTGCTCAAACAAACTTCTGAGCTCAGTTCATGGGAAGTTGCAAAATACTGCCTATATCTGACTCCAATATGGTTTTTTACAGAGGTATAATTAGTCATTTTGACGTCTATTATTCCTAGGACACGATCACTTCGTAGTTTTCTCACAATTTCCTTTGGTGTAACCTTTGCTTGAATGACTGAGAATCATATGTGCACCAATTTTAGCTTGCTTAATGTCAGTGTTGCCAGATTGCTTTAAGGATTCACGAGGAAGAGATTTTTCCACCATCTACTTTATAATTTTATCTACTAATCTAGAGGCTAGATCAGAGTTTTAAGTGACTTCAATCTTGCTGTTAAACGGATATTTACTTGTCAAAAACTGTTTTTGACTCTCTTGATTGGTTTCATGTCATGCAGTATTGCTCGAACTCTGCATTGGCAAATACTAGTGTTGCAAGTACCACCGTCCTAACATCTACATCAGGGCTATTTACACTTTTCTTTGGAGCTTTCCTTCGTCAGGACTCCATAAATGTACCAAGGGTAGTTGCTGTTTTTATCAGCATTGCTGGCGTTGCCATGGCGACGGTTGGAAAAACTTGGGCATCTGATGAACTTTTTAGCGTCACTGAGTAAGTTTATAGTTGCTTGAGTGATATTAAACTTATCTGTTCCTGTCAGTTTTCTTCCTCCTTACTTTTCAGTTATGTAAATATAAGTATGCCCTGAGTGAAGATTTACAATTTCAGGTTAGAATGCTTCTAGCTTACTGCATTATTGTTCATATAAACTTGACCTATAAAGCTATAGTCTGATCTACTAGTAATTGGGCTTGTCAAGTTTTTTAAAGTGCAGCTGATAATATTCTGAAACTTTATGTTGTCTCCGTTATTTATTTTATTATTTTTTTGGGTAAAGGGATAGAGAGCATTCTATAGCTGGAGACGTGTTTGGTCTTCTCTCAGCAGTATTTTATGGCTTATTTACAGGTAAGGTTGTTCTATTTGGAAATCTTATGTAAATTTTCCTGCATGATCTTTAATATTATTGTTCTGGTATGCCCAACCAGTGCTGCTCAAGAAATTTGCTGGATCGGAAGGAGACAAGGTTGATGTACAAAAGTTCTTTGGATACATTGGTCTCTTCACTTTTCTGAGTCTTTGGTGGCTTGGTGAGTAGATTAATGACAAACCTTTACCCATTTCTTTTGTTATTACCAACTTGTTAGATTTACTAGAATCGGATGATATAAGTGGTCATAGATTTTGTGGAACGAAGAAGCATTTTATAATACTGGAATCTTAATCAGAATATGGTCCTTGGGTGGAAAGTTCTTTACTTTGAATGCCAAAGTATTTTGTCGTTGGATAACAAAATAGTTAAGACGTGTGGTGCATCTTTGCTCACCTATCTTGATTTTGAGAACCAACCAAGAGTACATTTCTCCAAAATATGCTCTTGGCTCTCACTTCCTTTTCTAGAGTCGCATCTCTCATAGCATTTTCATTCTTGCAGTGTGGCCACTGAATGCCCTCGGGGTTGAGCCTCGGTTTACATTTCCACGTTCAGAATCACTTGGGGAAGTTGTGCTGTTGAATGGTTTCGTGGGCAGTGTCCTTTCTGACTATTTTTGGTACGCAAATTACCTCCATATGTATATACACGCATATATAAAAATATATTTATTATATATAAGAGGTGGTTTTGTTGCACACAAGGACAAAACACCTTTAGCTTACTGATTCTTACTTACTGTTCAAAAATCAATCTTCCATTTTCCTGAAGGAAAAAAAAAAGGACAAATCTGGAACATTTTTTTGGTCCTGAGGTCATTGAACTTGCATAATTATTTATAGAACAGAAAAGAAAGTGTATAACCCAGAAAGATGAGGTTAAGTCATCCGACCCATGGTTTGATCCCATAAGGTTTATGGATCAATTCCTGATGGAGACCTACCTACCTGACTAGCACTTCGCTAAAGTTTCCTGCCTCCCAAAAATTGTAGGGTTCAGCGTGAGGACCCAGTTTTGAACTCTAGTCTGTAAATGAAGTTTGGGGGATTTTTGGGATAATGTCATTATATAAATATGTGTGTATGTATAAGTATATGGTGCAGAATTGGCTTTTCTGAATTGATGTGCCAAGAGAATGGTCAAACCGACTATCCTCTAAACTGTTTTCCTGTCTATTCTTATCTATGAAACTGCAAATTACGGCCATCCAGTTTTTTCACTTACTCCTAAAACTTTAACAGGGCTCTTTCTGTGATCTGGACTTCTCCACTGGTTGCAACATTGGGCATGTCTTTGACAATTCCCCTTGCAATGGTGGCAGACATGGTAATACATGGCCGCCATTATTCTGCAATCTACATCTTTGGTTGCGTCCAGGTGTGCTCACGATAATTCTCGATTGACATTTTTTTTCTTGTAGTCCTTTCCCTTGATCATGAGAAAGTCAAATGTTTGCCTTTATTTCTTTAACTCTATAACTATGATTCTGTTCAACTTTTCGGGGCTTGAGCATGATGACTTCAACCTCAAGAGGGTTGAGAATCCTAAAATGGACTTTTGGCAACTGTTTCTAACAATTTAGTTCAGTATATCTAGCTATAAAGTCTCATTTCAGTTTATGTAACAATTTCAGGTTTTCGCGGGTTTTGTTGTGGCAAACCTATCAGACAAGTTTTCTTGCAGGGGAGAATTGTAACAGTGAGACATATAACTTCTAGGCAGCAGAAGTATGTATATACAGACTGAACATACATAGAAACACTGAGAGCATAACATCTCTTCCATGTGTAGTTCGATCATCTAGTAACACATCAAATACGTTAATTCAATTTGCCTTCTGTATTTTTCAAGCCAAAGCTCTTGTTTCATGTATGATTTTCACGTGTCTTTATTAGTTTGATGCGTTAGTACAAACATTTCACAGAGAGATTCATATGAGAAAGGTGAAGCAAATTCCGATAGTCAACCCAACTGAATGAATCATGATCTGCTTTTGTCTTCTATTGTTATTATTATTATTATTATTATTATTATTATTATTTTTTCGATATAGTGTCAACTGGGCGGCTTGTGTCGTTTACAAATTACGAGCATACCATGCTGACTTAATAAACGGACTGTGATCAATAATTACTGTATGTATGGAGTATGGTACAATTATTTGCACAATATGCAAAGTAAAAAGGTTGGTTGAGATTGATTCATTTAAGGGAATTATTTTTTTCCTTGTTGACTAGCAGTTTGTTTAATTTATACCTTTCATTTAGGCTATTATCAATATTATCATTGAGATTTAATATTTTTAATAATTTTAGGAATTTTTAAATTGGTATAAACTAATGGCTTCATAGTGATAAAAAGTTCCCTCATTAATTTTACTAAAAAATGATTGTTGTGCCATGTCACCTATCTAGATTTACCTAAACACCCTAATTAAAGAACCCATATCTTTTTTCTCTAAACCATGGCCACATTGAAAACTTCTTCACTAACCTCTTTGTCGTGATCGAAGTCAGAAAATTGAGTCGCCATTAAATCTAGTGTTTTCACTGTGATTTTCTTTATTGATTAGTAGGAATACAGGGGAAAATTTGAATTTCTGTATTTTTCATTAAACACCAATTAGAATTTATAAATATCATTTTAAAATATATATCTCAAAATTAATTCAAATTTAAAATTTTAAACAAAATTAAAATTTATTATTAAATTAACAAGTACAAGAGAATTAAAAACACTCCAATAGAAAAAGCCCTTAGAAGTAACTAGTTACTAATTTTAATTTTGCTATAAAATATGTATTAAAGGTTGAATTTGTATTCTTAAATTTTAAAGGGTATTTTGCAAAATTAATATTTAAAATAAAATGTTACCAATAGAAGGTATAAATTTATTACCAATAATCTGAAAAGCAATATCATAAAACAGAAATTATAAAGGTTGGGCCTATTGTCACCCTCTGTCAGCCGAAGATTGAAGATGGGGAGCTTTTAATTTTTTCCTTTCACAAATTGTCCGTTTTAGTCATTTTTCTAGTCGACAAGGTGCTTTTATTCTCAAGTGGAGTATATATATAATCCCAAAACAAAAATTATAAATCTAAGGGGATTATATATGCATTTCTGTTTGTTTGGATTAACAACACCCATTTAATATGAAAAATGACTAGAAAGGATAATTTAAAAAAAAATAAAAAAATAAAGGCACCCTATCTAATATCTACATAATAGAATAAGTATATACCCATCAGAACGAACTCTAATAATTGTATAAAAACATGGGTTTATAGACTAGGTTAAAGGAAAGTAAGTAGAGTATTTTATATATATGATTTTAGTCTTTCATTTTATGTTGAATTAAATTAATAAGCATTTTTTTAATACAAAATCAAAATTGTAGTTTGTACATATATTGTGCTTTTTTTGGGTAATTTTGAAGGACTTTTTTTTCCGTGTATTGTTGTGTTTTTTTATGGTTCTTGTTGATTTCTTATTTTCTCTGGTTGTTCTTTTCAATACTGATTCATTAATCTTTTCTCCATAAGAATTAAAACTGCCATTGTTTTTCTATTTTGAGGGATGTGCAAGGAAGAAAATTAGTTTGAGAGTGTATAGTGTACTTTTATCTTGGCTTTGAATCTATGGTCTAGACACTTGTCTTTTTCCTGATTATTGGGGTGCCTTTTATAATAATGAGTGGTGCAAAAAAAAAATACCCTAAGGCTATATTTGATAGGAAGGAAAAAAAAAAAAAAAAAAAAAGAGGAAGAAAAATGTTTGAGGGAAAAAGTAGAAGGAAATTAAAAAATTGAGTTCTTTCGTAGGAGAGATAAAGGAAGGGAAGGGAATGGAAAAGAGGAGAGAAAAGTGGAAGGAAAAAAATAGTGGAGCTCACAAAAACTTTTTTTCCCCCACAAATGGAGAGAAAATATGAAGGAAAAAGTTTTGTTAGTGAATGTATAAGTTAAATTACTAAACTGTTCTTGCACACTAAACTTTAAATAATAGTAATATACAGGTAAAATAGTCATTTTAAATTAAACTAACCTTCTTTCCTCCCTACATATCAAACAACTATGAGGAAAAAAAATATTTTCATTTTCATCCTAAATATTTTCTTTCCTTCCCTCTTATTTTCTTTCCTCTCTACCAAACATAGCTTCTAATAACGTAAGTGTAAAATTATAAAATAGTAGTTATATCTATAATTTGGGAAATTTCGACTATAAGACACCAAAATTTGGCCGCAGTACCACAACTACATTGAATAGCTGGGAATTGATCTCAGCATAAAGTTGGCCCATAAAAAATAGGTTTTAGATATTTTTATCTATATTGAACCACAATCACCATTAGATAACATGAAAAAAAAACTTGTAATCCATAAATGAATTAGGAGAAATTTAACAGGAGACAAAGAAGACTCATCCTTTGGGTTCTTGTTTCTTCGATTTCTGGTACTTCATTAATAGCTTTTGGTGCTCAAATAACTTTTTATTTTTTCTAGAAAAAATTTTAGAAAATCCTTTATTAATGGTGGCTACAAACTCTCATGTATTGATGAACTCAAAAATCTAGAAAATAAATTGCTCTAGGGAGCCATTGAGTTTCTGCAAAGTGGACAAGTATAGTGGGATTGGAATTGTAGGTCGATGGAATCGTCTTCTAGCTCTGCTTTTCCTCTTTCTTATATTCTTACTAGTCGTTATACCGCGCTTTGTGCGAGTTGTATTAATATTGCATACATTAAGCCTAATGTATAGTTAAGTTCAATGTATTTCAACATTAAAAAATATATTTATCTTTATATTTATTTTGATGAGACGAATGTAGCACAACCATTTGTTCGATAAATTAAATTTATTATTAGCTATCATTAATATTAAATTAAATACAATATTATATAATACATGTATATATTACAACCAATCATAGCAAAGAAAAATAATGATAGGACCAATCATATCATGAAAAAATTAAGATTTTTCAAAAAATTTTAAAAATAGAATAATGATCAAAGATATAGTTAGGTTCAATGTATTTCAACATCAAAAAATATATTTATCTCTTTATTTATTTTGATGAGACGAATATAACACAACTTTTTGACGTTCGATGAACTAAATTTAATATAAGTAATTATTAATATTAAATTTTAAATTAAATATAATATTTTATAAAACATTAAATTATGTTTTTATCTCTCTCAATATTTATTTTGATGAGACGAATGTAGCACAACCATTTGTTCGATAAATTAAATTTATTATTAGCTATCATTAATATTAAATTAAATACAATATTATATAATACATGTATATATTACAACCAATCATAGCAAAGAAAAATAATGATAGGACCAATCATATCATGAAAAAATTACGATTTTTCTAAAAATTTTAAAATAAAATGGTGATCAAAGAAGCTATCAGAGCTTTGAGCTTCAGGCTTAATATATAATTTCTGGTACTTCATTAATAGCTTTTGGTGCTCAAATAACTTTTTATTTTTTCTAGAAAAAATTTTAGAAAATCCTTTATTAATGGTGGCTACAAACTCTCATGTATTGATGAACTCAAAAATCTAGAAAATAAATTGCTCTAGGGAGCCATTGAGTTTCTGCAAAGTGGACAAGTGTAGTGGGATTGGAATTGTAGGTCGATGGAATCGTCTTCTAGCTCTGCTTTTCCTCTTTCTTATATTCTTATTCTTCAATTAAATCCCTTAGAGCTAAGAGAAACCAACATTGAAAGAAAAAGACCCATCATAGTTTGCTTCCTTTGTTTCTCCGTCCATTTATTTTTTTTCTATTTTTTGTGAACTTCTCACTTATATTCATATATATATATATGCATATAGGGCACAATATGTATATTTTTTTTACCTATCTATAGGTATTGTTTTGGCTTTAAACTTGGTCACGCACGTCTTTTGATGATAAAAAAAAGAGAGAGAAAAATATTAAATAATGAGTATTTATTTTTATTATTATTTTTTTCAACTACTCGGTAGCCATTGGATCATTGATCCAACGGCTAAAAAAAATTACCTATGAATAAGTAAAAAAAAAAAAAAAAAAAAAAACCTACCGGATTGATAACTATATATATATAGGGCCCCAATTCAGTAGGTATTTTTTTTTTTTAAACCTATGCATAGGTAGGAATTTGACCAATGAAAATTTATTATGCACACTTTTTCATATTAAAAAATAAGAAAGAGAAATAGCATTAATAATGCATGTTTTTTCATACACATCATTATAGCCATTAGATTATTATTAGATGATAATCCAATGGCTAGAAAAAAAAAACCTATATATAGGTAAAAAAAAAAAAAATACCTACTGGATTGGCAACCATATATATCACTCAATTCCTATATCTGTATCTCTCTTTGGATTTAGAATTCAAATTCGGGTATTGAGTTTTAAGATAAAAATGGCTACAATTTTTCAAGGTCTTAGAGCCACGACTACCTTATCTTCCAAATCCAAATTATTCGATTCAAACAAATTTCATGTCTCATATCTCTTTCGGGTATTTAGAACGGCCTCTTGTCTTTTTCTCTCTCTTTTTTTCGTTATTTTGAATTTTGTTGATTTGGCATTTAGATTTTATGGGAGGAAAATGAGTTTTTTATGTATCAGATCGGATGATTAAACCTAGATAAAAAACTTATCTTTTTGAAAATATAGAGAGCTTGTGAGGAGGAGGAAGAAGATCGGTTTGACTAATTTTTTTTGCTTTAATTATTAAATTATGTTTTAGCTCCAACAGGGTATTGATGGTTGAGCAAAGGAAGTTTGAAGAATAGCTCAAGAAAAATAGAAATATTATAAAGGCAAAAAGACATCAATTCCTTGCTAGATCCAACACTTTGGTAGGTGAAAAAGCTTCAAGGCTATGATCGATTGTAGATGGGCGAAAGAAAGTGCTAATATAGGGATAATAATTAAAAAAAAAACCACTACTTTAAGTGTTTTATAAAAAAAAACCCACATATTTTTATTTATATCAAATAGAACCTGACTCACGCATTCGATCAAAATCGGAATTTTGATTTGTTTAAAAAAGACAATTTTACCCGTAAACTCATAAAATATATATTAAAAATAATAAATATTGAAACTAATTATTATTGTTTTTCTTTTGAAAATAATATTTAAAATAAAAGTTTTTGTCATTATTTTTATTTTTAATATTTTATTATTTTGAATAATTTAAACTTATTTTGATTTCAATAGTTATTATTTTCACTTAAAATGATTAAAAAACTATATTTTTTTTTAAAAAAAAATCATTCTCTTTTTTTTTTCATATCTTAATTATTTTCAATAATTTAAACTCTTGAAGAAAGAAAAGAAGAAAAAAACAATAATTTTTTTAAACTTTTGTCATTCTTTTTTTTTTAAATTGTTTCGAATAGTTGAAATTCATTTTACTTTAATAATTGCTATTTTCACTTAAAATATTTTTTTAAAAAGAAAGAAAAACAAGAATAATTGGTTCCAATATTTATTAGTTTTAACATATATTTTATGAGTTTGAAGGATAAGATTATCTTTTTCAACAAACTAAAGTTCTAATTTTGACTAAATGTGTGGACCCTGACTTATTTGATGGGAAAATATAAATTGAAGGTTTAATTTGATATAAATGAAAATATGTTGGTTTTTTTTGATAAAACATTAAAGGTAGTAGTTTTTTTTTTATATTTTTTTTAAGAACAAAATAATAAAAATAACAAGAGTAATAATCATATCTTAATTTTTTTTTTAAAAAGAAAAAATATTAGTATCTCATCTTCTAAAAAAAATGTAATAATCCTATGTAGTTTAGCACACATTATGTGTAAAGTCTGAAAGTTTTTAAGGGCATTTTGAACTTTTAAAGGCCCAATGGCATGATCGTAAATATCAATTTTTGGAATTAAATAAGGAAAAATCTGGAATATTTTATTATTTGCTACATTGCCCAGGTTTTGCTTAAAAACCCCTCAGAAATTCAAATTCTCAGCAAAGAGGCTTGAGGTGGAGCGAAAAAGAGAGAAAAAGCAGATTTCTGCCGAAGCCCGCTGCCGCTACATGCCGCCATTGTGGGCCCACGCGTGGCTCGCATCGAAGATCTGCCGCCGACGAAGCCAACACCACTGGTATCACCCTGTTTTGACATCGGATGACGCCGCAGCGGCCCCGCGAAGATTGCGCCTTCGGCGCTGTTTTTTGGCGTCTGACCTCCGTTTTCGACACCTTCGGCAAGTTGAGTCTCATCTCGTCGTCGCCGACCACCTCCAAGTGGTTGCACGTCAAAATTCACCTCCGGTAAGATTTTTTTTACCACTTTTACCGTTTTTATCAACTATGTAAAAAGTGATATTTACATAATTGTTATGGTTAAGTAATTTATTTACTCAAGGTAAATATAGGTGGTGAAAAAGGGTTAAAAATCATGAATAATTACGATTAGTAGAAAGAAAAATTGTATCTAGTAGTACGGTAACTTTTAAATAAAAAAAGGTGGTATTTTCTAATTATTCTCAAATAGTGGTATTTTCGTAAATACCCTTTTCTTGAAATGGGCCTTGGGCTGTGAAAAGGAAAATGTCTTAGAAATTGGTATATTTATAAATAACCAGAATATTGGTATTTTTCTAAAATTTCTTAGAAAAGTGGTATTTATGTAGTTTTCGGATTTTTGAGCTTAATTAATGCTTGGGACCTCAAAATTGAATTCTGACTTCGAATTTGGACTCAGTGAGGTCGAGAGATGAATTTTGATATATATTATGACTATGTTTCGAAGTGACACGAAAATCGAAATTTCGTGGCTCGTAAATTGTATCGTTTTGCATGCCACGGACTAGTCCCCGATTGGGACCTATTTTGGATAAGGTATATATCTATTCTAACATTTTTGGGTACTCTGAATTCAGTGGTGATCTCTATTTCTCTATTTGAGGCTCCGGTGGAAAAGTCACTTTTTCAAGTGGACTTACCAAGTTCCAGAAACTATCATTCGAACACCCAAGTGACTAACGGAAGTTTCTTCGAGTGTCGTTGGCTTGATATTATTACTATATCGAGGTAAGAGTTTAATTATCTGATTTTTATATATGTGTTGGATTTTAATTGCATTAAAATTTATTTATGAAAAATCGTGATTTTATAATCATTTGATAAATTGTTGAAATGGGACTATACTAAGATTAAACTGTATAAATTTTCATACTTATTATTACATTGTGATTATGGGGTAAAACAATGGTGTGCTGCCCATGTTATAGTAAATCCCAGGACAATGCCAAGTGAGATTTTAAAGCATGAACTGATTAATTCCTTGATGCATGGTTACTGTGAACTGTTAAATATTGTACATACCGTAGGATCACACATGAGATACATCTTAAGCATCGCAATGTTTAGCGGGCGGTTAGTATCCCTGCCCTCGGTGAGAGTTCGTAAACCTGCGCGGAATTTTTCTGATTATTCCCACTCGGTAAGCATAGGCATTCAGTTCCCCCAATAGGCTTAGACACATGGGTGTCCCTCTGATTTTCTGAGATAGGTATCAGGTAGAGAGTACTTAGTAAACATAGTACAAGTTACTCTGGTTCGTGATGAGAGGATGTGAGCTCATGGGATGGGATGATTTATGATATGTACAATAATGTGGTTTAGTTTTAATTTTGAATATGTGATTATTCTAGACACCAATTATTTTATAAACTTGGTTTATAAATGGATTTTGGAAAAAGGTATTAACCATGCAGGTTTGGTAAAATTGCGTCTATTCAAAAATGTAATTTAATTTGTACTGAGCATATGAATGCACCCCCCTACTTCTCTCACTTTCAGGTATTGACTATTAGAGGTAGTCGTCTTGATGAATAGATAAGTTGTGTAGCTTGTGTATGCCTTTCAACTCTTAATCCCTGGTAGGTGTCTAGTCTCTGTTAATATTCTTTCCTTATCTAATTATTTAGCCAAGAACTGTAAACTTACTAAGTAGTTGTATAAGGATAGTTTTGCTATTAAACTGAGAACATGAGATTGCAAGTGATTTTATGTAACCTATTTTGGACATTGAACTAAAGATTTCAGTTGAACTCAATTTAACAAAGTTTATGATATTTCATTAAGTTTTCTAATGAGATTATCTAATACTTGATTTCTTCTAAATGTTGTAAAATTAATATTTATTATAATTTTACGTAAAATTATTAAAAGTCATGACTTTGGATTTTCAGTCGTGACATTATGCTTTGTGCACCTCATACCATCTAATGTCGTCAATTTTAGATCTTGCGATCATCAAAATAGTTGTAGTGATGTGTTCAATTTGGGTTCGTCTTTTTATGGAAATAAAAATAAGGATTAATGGCATAAATGGTCCCTTAACTATCTAATTTGTCGTAATTTGGTTCTTAAAGTTTTAATTATACCAATTTGATTCCTAAATTGTCTAAATTGTAACTCGTTGTTAAAATTTTTGGCCAAAAACACACATAATATCTGAAAATGTATTTAAAAGGTAATTTAGGTATTTTAAGCATAAATAAAAAAAATTGTAGAAAAAGTTTCTCTAAATTTGTATATTCAAGAATCCTATAAAATGAAAAAAGACATATTTCACTCTCTTGAAATCCTTTTGTTCAGTTTATTTTCCTTTAAATACTCTTTTAGATGCTATAATGTACTCTTTATGTGTGTTTTTAGTTCGAAATTTAATAATAGGTTGTAATTTAGAGAGTTCAAGGACCAAATTATTACAAATTGGAAAGTTTAGAAGCTTAATTACCATAATTGAAATTTTGAGAATAAAATTACCATATTTTGGATAGTTCAGGGACCATTTTTTTTTTTTGAAAAAAAAGTTCAGGGACCATTTGTGCCTAGAGATGTCACATGGGCTGGGCCGCTCATTTGGCACGAGGGCACGACACGAAAAAATTCGCGCCGAGCATGACACGACACGAGGTGGCTTTGGGCCGTGTCAAGCACAGCACGAGGTATTGAGCCGTGCTGAACTATAATTTTAGGGCACTATGGGCTGGCACGGTATGACATCACCCGACCTTAGACACGAGCACGACACAACCCAAAAAGCACGAAAAGTACGACTCAAGATATTTTAAAAAATATTTATTTTTACTTTAACAATCTTAAAGACTTAAATGACAAATTATTTTTTATCTATTTAAATGACCAATTTTATATATTAAAAAAAAGTAATACTAATAATTACTAGTAGAAAAGACCAAATGCTAAATAAAAATTGATTATGAATCTCACACTAAAATGGCTAAATCGATATTAAAAGTTTTAAAAATTTATTCTCCTATAGAACATATGCTAATTTACATAATTTGAACCAAAAAAAAAAAAAGAAAAGAAAACCACCCCTTATCAAATAAAGTTTTGAGAATATGTAAATAATAATAGTTTGGGTATGTATTCAAATTATTTTGATGAAAAAAATAATATTTTCACCCATGAACTTTGTTATATTATTTATATTTGAAAAATTTTTATGTTTTTTTTTTATTTTTGCTTATAAATAAACTCATTTTTTTTGTTCTTTATTTTAAAAACAGGTTTGCATTAGTAATTTTTAATTGAATATTTTTTTTCTAAATAATTATGGGTATATTACATATTTTTATTATTATTTTAAATCAAAATATAAAATTTTAATTAAATAATTTTTAAAAACTTCATAAAATATTGATTACCATAACAATTTAATAGGTAAACCGAAATCGGACGCAAAAATATGCTAGTACATTGGGCTCATTATGCTCGACATGGTATGAGTTTGGCATATTTATAAGCACAAGCATGAGCATGACACGACACGAGCACAAACACGATACGAGCATAAGCACGACACGGCACTAACTCGACACGAGATGTGCCTGTGCTTGTGGGTCGTGCCGGACCTAGAGTTTTGAAACTTGGGCCAGAACGAGAACGACTCGATGTTTTATTGGGCCATATTAAGCATGATACGAAACACGAGCGAACCTATAAATCACGGGCTGTGCCGACATGACCCATTTGACATCTATATTTGTGCCATAAACCGTAAAAACAAAAAGAAAAAGAGGAAATTAGACATTATACGGTAATTTAGAAAAAAAATTTTAAAAATACGGTGGTTTAAGTTCTTTTTAAGATGTGGTACGGTTTTTATTAGATAAATATCATTTTTTAAAAATTATTTAGAAAAATACCATTTTTTAAAATAATAATTAGTTTCTAAGAACCAGTTTCTAGAAATTGGTAACTAATAACCAAAGGTATTTATAACTGGTATATAATTAGTAACTAGTAACCAGTAACAAGTTTCCAGAAATTGGTAATCAGTAACTACTTTTAAAAATAATATTTTTCTAAATATTTTTTAAAAAATGATATTTTTTTAATAAAAATTGTACGAAAATTTGAAAAAAATTGAGTTCCGTATTTTTGTAATTCTTTTAGTTTTTTATACGTAAAAGTGATAGAAACCCAAATAAAAACAATTATAAGAAAAACAAAGTAGAAAGCCGAGAACCCGTGGATTTCTTTGTTTTAGGTTCGACAAAAACATAGGAGGCAAACCCAACCGGACCGTACTGAGCTGCGGAACCGACCAGACCCATACCAAACCAAATCACAAATTTGGAGAGAGAGAGAGAAAGGGAAAGAGATGGAGAAGGGAAAGGGAGTGATGGGTGGAGGTCGTAGATGGGCCGTTGACTTCTCAGACTATTCTACTTCTTCTTCTTCCCGCGACGTTCCCGATCCTCCTGGTTTCTCTCGCGCCTCCCTCGATCAGGTTCTCTTCTCTTTGTTTCTTTCTTTTTTTTTTTTTTTTTAATTTCTTATTTTGAATTTTCCATTTTATTTTATGTGGGATTTTTTCAGTTTTTAAATTTGGGTCAATATTGTTTTAGGATGATTCTGCTGTGAGTCGCCAGAAGAAGGATGCTGAAGCTACTTGGAAAGCCCAGGTATATTTTTATTCTATTTATTTTGCTTTATGGAAACAATTAAAATTAAGATTATTTTTTTTTAATTATTATCTTACACTCTTTTTGATGCCAAGATTCAGATCGAATCTAAGCAGTTCTTTCTTCCGATTGAGTGTTAGCTCCCTAATTCATTCAATTTGGGAATTTTTTTTTTTTTTTTTAACGTGACTCGATTTGACTGTACAACTTTAATTTTAAAGTATAATATAGAAGAGTTAGCAGGATTATGTGTTCATTTAATTAATATGGAGTAAGATTGAGTTATTGGGCTGAAGTTTCAATCTCACAATGTTGTTTCTGTACTTGTTGTGGTGGTTCTACTGATTTCGCTCCATGAAATTCGATAAACTGGACCAAGAACCCAGTAATCTAACTTCAGGGTGTCATATTTCTGTTTGTTTTAACAGAAAGCTTGGGAGGTGGCGCAGGCCCCCTTTAAAAATTTGATGATGATGGGATTCATGATGTGGATGGCTGGAAGTACCGTGCATTTGTTCAGCATTGGTATCACTTTTTCTGCTCTTTGGCAGCCGATTAGCGCCTTACAGGGCGTGGGAAAGGGTAAGATATGCAGTAATTTTCTACTTTCGCTCGTTTGGACCGTTATTATTCTGTATGGATAGAATTATTATAGGAGAAGACTAAAGGATAAATCATTTGGTAATCTATTTCTTGTCTGGGATGCAAAATCATTTAGATGATCTAGCTACTTGTTGCTTGAGTGTCATCACACTTGTTTGGTTAGTAGTAATTTTGACACAGTGCGTAATCTTGGTTGCGTTTTCTCCGTTTTCGAATTCTGCAGTTTTTGAGCCTTATAAAGACAGCAAGGTTGATCTTCTTGGTCCTAAGTTGCTGTTCATAGCCCTTAATTTGGGGGGTCTGGCGCTAGGTGTGTGGAAGGTTAGTGTTCCACCCTCACCCATCTTTTTCAGTTTCCTTATTTTTGTAGTAATCCTCAACTGAAGCAATCGTACTTCATGTTGGAATTAGTCAAGCTTTATCGTCGATTCATACTCGAAAATTTCGTCTTAACAGCTTAACACTTTGGGGTTGCTTCCTACGCACGCATCAGACTGGGTTTCATCCTTACCCCCTGCTCAGGTACTATTCCATTTGTGCTGATAATTAACTGCATGTGGTATTTGCTTGATGTAAGATGAGTAATCTTAGCTATTCCGAGGACTGTAGCATTATGACTTGAAATTTATTAGTATAAAATACAAGACCTGGTGCAGGCTTATAGGAGTTCTGCATCTTTAATTCTCTCACGACCAACTGTTGTTCGAGGATAAGTATAAACCTTTTCACAATGTTTCTTTTCTTATAGTAGAGCTGCACAGATTATTTAACCCCCATAGATAGGAAGAGGATTTAAAAACTGTACTTTCTGTGGTGATGGTTTACAGTTAATATATATTTGATAGTTACAAGGAGTTAACGATTGGAAACAATGAAGCTAACAGACTTAGAAAGGGGAAAACATATTTTTGAAGAATCAGTTTACGTAGATTGAGCATTTCTGATGAAAAGAACAAAACATTTGAAGATAGTTTAAATTGAGTTTAGAATTTTTTGCTAATAAGTGAGAATAATGCCTAAGATCAGTTTCTTGTCTTGAAAATGATACACTATCTTGGTTCCATACAACATTGAAGGTTTCTCTCTTGAGTGCCATGTGCTCATGAATTTATATAGCATTGGCAAGTGCTGCTTTTGTTACCCATGAGGGGTAGGTTGAGTGTTTACATGGTTTTCTTCCATGTGATATGGGCATTGATTCCATATGAAACCTAGGTTTGGTTCAGCAAGAGACCCAAATTTGAACTCAAAAGTTCCCAAAGAGAGTTTGGCAATATTTGCGATTTCAGGGGAAAAAAAAAAAAAAAAAAAAGAAAAGCGCGGGCATTTGTTATTTCTTGTTTTAAATAAAATACTGAGGTTTATGTGGCATGAATTTCTTTTCAAGGTTGCGAAGCTACTAGCTAGTCTATGGGCCTGTTTGGGATAGCTTTTACTTCTTGAAGTAAAAGTATAAAAAGATCTTCCTAAAAAAGATGGTAGGTCCATGCTTCTTTAAAAAGATCTTTTGGATACAAAAAGATCTTCTAAAAATTTATCCAAACACTCTTAAAAGATCTTTTGAGCCCTAAAAGATCTTTGAAAGCTGTGCCAAACGGGCTCTATGACTTTATAGGTGGTCTTCAAGGTCCCATCTGATAACATTCTCTCTCATGTCTAATTTTTCAGGAGGTTGAGTATTCCGGGGGTGGCATTGGTCTACATTGACGTTAATGGTAATATTTTTGGTTTAAACATGCGGCATGCGCCAATCTCAGAACTCTCTGAATGAAATGTACTGGAGCGGGAGACTGGCGTTTCCGCTGTTTACTGGATGGTGGTTCATTACGCAGCATGGACGATGTGCTGCATTGTATTCTTTTTTTTTGCTTTTTGTTCCTTAAGAGATCAACAGTGAAACTTTATCTTTTGGCAAGCAGACTAGTTTTTCTAGTACACTTGATATCTTACTTACTAATCGGATAATGATGAATGTTTTTACGTTAGCACATTTTTAGAAAGTAGATATTGATGTCTAAGTGGGTTTGTCCAACCTAGGAGACTGTTTTTTCTCTCATGAAATGCGAGACTAAACTAGGCCTTTGGATGAGAATTGAGGACCAGATTTAAAGACGTGGGCCCAAATAATAATAAGGCATGCCACAGTCGATTAAACCACCCATATTTTATGTTTGATTAAAAGAAAATGGGAAAAAAAAAAAGCTAATCAAACCCTTAACTCTCCTGATCTCTCTTTCTCACTTCGAACTAGCCCCTTAAACCACCACCTCTTGAACTCCGACTACCCGCTGCCACCTGACCTCCGGCCAGCCCAGCCTCCCTCAAGTGCCTCTCCAGACCACCTAACCACCGTGAAACGTCGTCCACTCTCCCTCTCCCAGACCGCCCAGCCGCTGTGAAAATTTTGCCATGAAACTCCACTGTGAAATGCCGGCCGCTTCCTCATAAACAAAATTAGTGAAGCTCATTAATTTTGGTATAAAAAAAAAAGCCGAAACGACTGAAGCGTAGTAATTTTTTCTCCTAAAGAATAGATGTATATAGCTGTTACTTGGAGAGATTAAATTCAGCTTCGGATTGGAACAAAAATGGCAAAATTTTCCATTTCTTTCTATCTTTTTGGTTTTTTTTTTTATAAGGTTTTCTTATTCTTTTTAATTAAAATTCTTTTAGAAATTATCATTAAGGATCCGTGGAATATGCTGTAAGTGGATCTGCTTTTTCTATTTTTTTATTTATTATTATTTTTTTAAGGAATCCGTGTCCATCAAGTGCACTTAAACCTATTGTATCCTCTTGTGAAGTGAGCCCACCTCCAATTTTTAGCCAATTACGTGCTGCCATTTTTGTCTCTCATCATGGGAGAAAAAGAAGGGCTCGTATTGTAGATTTTTCCTAAGTAACAATGTCTTGGGATTTTTTTTTTTTTTTTGAATGATACAATGTCTTTGGAATTGGATAAAGCAGAAGTGCAGAGGATAGTGGTTGTGTCGTTTTTGCATGAAATACGAAAGAGATGACGTTTGTGAGACTATAAACTACAAGTCGTTTGTATCAACAATCTTGAGGTCCAGATTTATCGTCCTTTGACGGGCACTTCAGCTGCATTCTCCTTGTTGGTTTGCAGGCCTATTCCTTGTTTTTTCAAAAATTAAATAATTCAAATAAATAAAGACCAACCACATAAACACTTTTCACGAACAAAGAAAAAAATCAATTATTTTTGAAAGTTAGAGCACATTTTGGAAGTTCGGTAAAAGATTTCAAGATAGATTGGCGCACAATTTAGAATCCAATAATGAGGAGTCTTAGAAGCATTTTCTATTTTTATCTCTTATCTTGTTTAGGGCTGGCAATTCGTGTTATCGTGTCGTGTTCGGGTCGACACGATTACGACACGACACGATAACACCTAACCCGAACACGACACGATTAATAAACGTGTCAAAAATTTAAACCCGAACACGACACGATTAATATACGTGTAACACGACACGACACGTGTAACCCGTTTAATAAACGTGTCATGTGTCATATTATGACCCGTTTGACACGATTATTCAAAATTGACACGATTATTCTAATTTAACACGATTATAACTACTTAATTTAATTTTACTCCTATGAATATGCTTAGAATTAATTAAAATCACGTTTAATATATTAAAATATTAATAAATGTATCTTATTAGTGTCGTGTTGACACGACATGAAAATGATACGAAAACGACACGTTTAATTAAATGGGTTACACGGGTCATTTTCGGATTAAGCGGGTTGACCCGAAACCCACCCGTTTATTATACGTGTTACACATGTCAACTCGAAATTGACACGAAAATTAAATGGGTCACCCAAATCCATTTATTTCGTGTCGTTTTCGAGTCGTATCGTCGTGTCGTGTAGAAAATTACCAGCCCTAATCTTGTTACATCACATGTTACATGTGTATTTTATTAAAAGATCTTAAATTTTAATAGTATAAGATATAATTTCACCCTTAAAAAAAATCATTATTTCATGTTTTAATAATATAACAAACAATCATGGAATTCACATATGTGAACAGTATAAAAGAGAGTTTCCCTATCCAATTATTATTTTCACAGATACTCTCATAAGTTAGAAGTTTGCTTATATTCTTATTGTCATTCAGTAGAACTTGGTCTAAGATTTTTATTATCCAATAACATACTTTCGTGATAAGTGTATCAGAAAAAAAAAAAAAAAAAGACAAAATAACTGTTTTGAGGTTTTCCAAATTTTTGGGATTAATCTTAAGACATAAATTAGTACTAGTTAGGCACGAGATTACCATGACTTAAGTTAGCTTATCTAAACTACATGTAGTATGCAAGAAACGACGTTGATTCAAGAAAACGACACGTCGTTTAGACTTGGACTACACGTCATTTGGAACTCTCTCAACTAAGCTTGAACTACATGTTGTACAGCCTGAATTACACGTCATTTTGAAGGGCTCCTCTACGTGTACAAACTACCCAAAGCTTCTAGGAACTTCCAGAAAGTTCCAACTTGTAACACAAGTAGTTCTAACTACAAGTACTTATAGCTTAAGCACTTGCAACTTAGGTTCTCTTGGAATTCAAGTTAAAGTAGCCAATGAAGGCTTGCCATCTAGTCTCCTTGTACAACAAGTTAGGCTAGCTAATGAAGGCTTAACACTTCATTTCCTTGTAGCTTAATTCTACTTATAAATTAAGGCAATCTTTTGCCTATAAATAGAAAAGTGCCCCTTCATTTTGAAACGATCATTCAGTTCATTAATATAGGCTTCTTTCATTTTCTTTCTAGCTCTCCCAATCGGTCCCTCTCTCTCTCTCTCGCTCTCTTTCCCTGTTGAGTTATTCATCTAACCGAAGCTCTCAAGCTTCCCTCTTCTTTCTATATATTGCTTTAATCCTCATCCGTGACTACACTATCATCAACACCACTTTCTACAAGCCTCATCTCAACCCGTGGCTGCTCCACTTCCATTCCATTAGTATAAGGCTTGTCTATCAAGTCTTTTTTAATAGTTTTTTCCTAACTCGTGTACTTTAGCGACCTTTGTGCACCGAGCTACTCTCCACAACTCTGTGCTTAACCTGTAGCACAAGTTCGAGGTTTTGTGTTCTCTATATTATATATATATATATATATATATCTTATTGTATCTCTACCTTGGCGGGTAATTTGTATTGATGTTCTAAGTGCAATCAATTACTACGCTTCTCCTTCCCCGTAAAGTAATCTGTATTACTGCTTTGAGTGTAATCGATTACTTTGCTCCCCTTTTAATTATTGTGCGCATTTATTTGGTGATCTGTGTTGTTTTCCCTTGTAATCGGTCACGTCGCTTTATTTAAATTTCAACATTTTAATTTCAGTTATTCATTATTATTTCTGATAATATGGCTGGACTTACTGTCTCGTAATTCTAACCCCTCTAATTAAAACTGGTATATGGACGGTATCGCCTTCATCAGTTTCTAACTATTTATTTTTCTGCACTTTATTTCTGTTGCTAACTTCTAGTTGACACCATGATCGGTACATTTGCCTTAGTCAACTAGTAATATTTAATTCCTTGTTTATTTATTTATTACATTATTATATTACTTCTAGTCTTCAGTTGACAATATGGTCAGTTTATTTGCCTCCATTAACTTTTAATATTATTTTATTCCTGCTTATTCCTATGCACACTAAGTGAGTCACCCTTGCAATCGTCAATCTTGTCGAAATACGTAGGAAGAATTGTTCTCATTGCGACCACCTATCCTTTTTGGACATATGAAAGTGTTGTGATGACCCTTTCTGTTGTGCATTCTAATGGTCTAATCCAATTACCCTCTGCTTTGTTTTAATTAAGTACAGGACACACTAATTAATCCAGAGTACAACTCTGACCCCGAACATTAAAAGGCGACTCCACTGGGGAATAGCCAAAGGGAAGCTGATGTTTCTTCGGGATTCCCAAGATCCGCAAGTGCATCTCGTCACTTTATCCATTTTATCTGGTAGTGTACCGTTACTCTCATTTTCAATCCTCAGCGTATACCACTACTCTGCCTGGTATATCGTTACTCTACCCGTTTCATTTTTTGACACTTGGCGGTATACCGTTACTCTAGCCCGTGTACCGTTATTCTGTCTATCTCGATTCTTTTACACCATAATTCTGCCCGTTTCGCTTCTTGAAACACGGCCATTGCTTTCCCCTAAAATCTCTTATTGTCAAAATCTATTTTTCAAATACTCCCTTTCTTGTTGAAATCTCATTTCTTTCTTTTCTTTCTTTCTACAAAATGACAGATGAGCAAAATCCAGTAATCAATGCCGAAGCTCAATCTCTCCTAGCTAAATTAACAGCCTCACTAGATAGCATGAGACAAACTCAAGCAGACATACAATTGTCTCACGTCGAAATTCTCCAAAGGATTATCAATATTGAAAAATCTCATGAAGCTAGACCTTCTACTCCAGCTCCACCTCACAACAACATTTCTCATGCCTCAAATCAAGACCCTACCAATTCTACTGCCATAACTTTAACTGGTACTAATAATGAAGCTTCGAAAAGTTTTATTACAAAAGAAGAGCTACAAGAAATGCTCAAGTCTGAAGCAAAAAAAGCTAGTAAGATTATTGCTACGATGGACTTCCAGCCTCTATATCCTGCCAGTATTCTTTCCAAGCCATATCCGAAGATTATACTGATTCTCGATTTAAGAAATTCGATGGGAAGAAAGGAAATACTAGGGGATACATTATTGGTTTCCTAGATGATCTGAGAGTTTATGCCAGTGACAATGAATTAAGGCTGAGAGAATTTTCAAAATCTCTCACTGACCGAGTATACTCTTAGTTCGTCAATTTACCAGCAGGCAGTATTGGTACTTAGGAAAAGTTGGTGACGATATTTTGCACAAAATTCTTTGCAACAGAACACAAATTGGGCTTATCTGATCTCTCCCGCACAACGCAAAGGAAAGATGAATCACTTACAGCCTATGTAAATAGATTCAAAGAAATAGTTTTTGACTGCAAAAAAATTATCTCAGAAGAAGAATTGATTAGAGTGTGCATCAATGGAATGCAAGCTGAATAAAAAGTTCATATTAAAAATCATATGAGCTCAAATTTTGCCGAACTAATGTTCAGAGTCAACAACACTGAAGCAACAATAGCAAAAATGCGCAAAGTTATGCCCGATAAAAGAATTGCTACTGAAAATTAGAACAGACCATCTTTCTCCAAAAGAAGGAAAGAAGTTGCTACAGTTGATCAATGCCAACGAGATAGAAGAGATCTGCCAATTCCACCAGAAATACCACTTACCAAAGATAGAATCAATATTTTAGAGCGAGCTTGAATAGAAGATGGAATTCTGAAATGCCCACAGCCTAGGAGACAACCAACACAAGGAGCAATGCAAGATCCTAAATATTGCTTGCTACATAAAAGAGTGCACCATGCCACATCGGACTGTTATATTGTCTGAAGAGTTTATCATGAAAAAGCTCAACCAGGAGAAATTCTGATTGGGCAACAACAATAAAGGACTGAAAATAATCCTTTTCCCAATCATGAAAGAGAGCAAGTAAATACTTGCACGGCTATTGATCCAACTGTCGTCGATCCAGCTAATAAAGAATCATCAAAAGGAGAAGAAATCAATATAATGATGGAAAATCTCATGAAGTCTTGAGCTTTCAAAAATCTGTTCGACACTTTAGAATTTGGAGATGAAACTCGTAAACAAGCTACATAAGTAATCTTCAAGATATCTTAACGGTTTAATCCACAATACTACTCCATTAACCATGCTATTGGAAAAATTATCAAAAGAGATGAGGATACAGTCACATTTTCCAAGAAAGATGCCCAGGTTATGAACTTCAATCATAACAAGCCATTCTACGTGGAAGCTAAAGTAAATGACAATCCTTTCAAACGAGCTTTGGTAGACAATGGCTCATCAGTCAATCTCATGTCTTGGTAAGTTTTCAAAGCAGCTGGCATTCCAGAAAGTAAATTGATCGTGCAAACTACATCACTTGTCACTTTTGCATCAAGTTCTCATACTACAAAAGAGCGTGTTAACGTGGACCTGCAAGTTGAACCCATCCGAGCACCAACTAAATTCTTTATGATTGATATAGATGTGTCCTATCATTTGCTGCTAGGAAGGCCATGGATTCACCATAATCAAGTAGTACCTTCTATTTTGTATCAGTATTTGAAAGTGATAAGAGGCAAAAGAGAAATTCTAGTATCCGCAACAAAAGCTCTGTTTGCCCAACAAGAAGTTTTTTGGATAGAGGCTACATTCTTTGATGATATTTCTAATGGGCCAGATGAAACAAAGCCACAAGAAGTATCGTTGTACACAACTTCTGATACAATAGGGTCATTCTCAAACAACATAATGGAGATTGATTTAGCAGACTTAAAAGAATCTTCTCTTTAGTGAATTACTACCCGACGGGAGAATCACCCATCAATTATGAAGTTATGGCGAGGCCAACAATGATCTTGCGAGCTTCGAAAAAGTTTACCTTACGCAAAATTCAAAACGAGTAGATGCCATTCCACTCGCTCTAGAAAAATTACAAGATGAGCCCAAGAATCCTCAAGAAGGGCTCAAGAAAATAAATTTGGCAGAAGATGGAGAAGAAAAATCGACATTTATTTCTGCCAAATTAGAGCAGATTTTGAAGCAACTCTAACAAAATTGCTGAAAGAATGTCATGACGTTTTTCATGGACCTACAAAGACATGTCGGGATTAAGCA
This sequence comes from Trema orientale, assembly GCA_002914845.1. Lineage (NCBI taxonomy): Eukaryota > Viridiplantae > Streptophyta > Magnoliopsida > Rosales > Cannabaceae > Trema > Trema orientale. Next base: position 571,465 of record JXTC01000153.1, read on the forward strand.
GTAAGTTAATCACACAAGAGCTTACTATAAATCCTACTTTTAAGCCAATTAAGCAGACTGCGAGGAATTTCAGCAATCAAATTCAGCTACAAATCAAAAGAGAGATAGAAAAATTATTAGAAGCATAAAACTATGCATACATGCGACATAGTTGGCAAACATACTACCATTAAGAAAGAAGAATGGGCAAATTAGAATTTGTGTAGATTTCAGAGATCTAAACGAAGTGTGCCCAAAAGACGATTTTTCACTGCCAAATCTAGATATGCTTATCGATCAACAGCCAACCATGAAATGTTCTCATTCATGGATGGATTCAGTGGCTATAATCAAATCAAGATGGATCCAGAAGATGCCGAAAAGACTGCTTTCAGGACTCTACTTGACAATTTTTACTATAATGTAATGCCATTTGGATTGAAGAATGCAGGAGCCACTTATCAACGGGCAATGACAGCAATTTTTCATGGTATGATCCATAACTACGTGGAAGATTACGTTAACGACTTGGTGATAAAATAAAAAAGAAAAGAATCACACTTGGATCGCTTGAGAAGAGTATTTGAAAGATGCAGAAAATATGATCTCAAGATGAATCCTTTGAAATGCGCTTTCGGAGTTACAGAAGGCAAGTTCTTGGATTCGTGGTCCACAAAGATGGAATCAAGATTGATGAAGATAAAGCAAAGGCAATAATGGAGATTAAGCCACCTCAAGATCTCAAACAATTGAGATGATTCATTGGAAAGATTCTTATCTCAGGAGATTTATTCCAGCTCTAGCCAGTATTATCAAGCCTCTTCATCAATTGGCCAAAAAAGATACGAAGTACAAATAGGGTCCTGAGCATGACTATGCTTTTGAAGAAATCAAGAAGATTCTCACCAAATCACAAGTAATAGTTGCTCCATCTCCAGAAAAAGAACTATTAATTTACTTGACAGCATCTGATGAATCAGTTGGGATACTAATAGCACAAGACTATGAAAGCTTGGAGAAACCGATTTATTACTTAAGCCGTCTACTCAGAAGTTCGGAGAAAAATTACTCTCTCACAGATAAGCTTTGTGTTGCACTAATGTATGCAATACAAAAGCTTCGACACTACATGATCACTCACAGAGTTAGAGTAATCACGAATTCTGATCCGATCAAACTCCTATTACAAAAGCCTATCCTTACTGATCGTTATGCTAAGTAGATGCTTACGCTTAGTGAACTTGATATCACTATCGAAAAGCCAAATTCTATCAAGAGTCAAGCTCTAGCCGAGTTGCTTAAATACACTAAGCATGATTCGGAGGAAATAATGTATGTAGAAGACAAAGAGGATTGTTGGATACTCTATTTTGATGGCGCCTCCACACGTAATGAAGAAAGCGCTGGAATTGTTCTGTCAAATAATTAAGGTAAAATCTTCAAGAAAGCTGTTAAATTGGTTTTCCCTTACTCCAATAATGAAGCTGAATATGAGGCCTTTGCCACTGGATTAGATCTGGCCAAGGAAATGAAGATTTCAAAGTTGAAAATATGTGGAGACTCTAACTTAGTCATCAAACAGCTTAACGGAGACTTTGCTGTCAAGGAGCCGAATTTGGTCAAATAACGAGAAAAAAATTCAAGAAAAGCTCTACAATTTCGAAAATTATGAACTGGAATATGTCCCCAGATCTCAGAATAAATATGCAGACGCTTTGGCAACTCCAGTGCTGAAAATGGGTCATACAGATGAATATCTGATTCAAATCCCTTTGGAGACCAAATTAGAGCCAATACACTCGTCAATGCAACAATCAAATAGGTGGGGATCCAATCCATTAAAGAGAAGCTGGAAAGTCCAGAAGTCAAAGATATCAGAGAAATCAAAGCATTTATATTGAACAATAATCATGTTTACAAGAGATTCTCTAATGGGGTTCTAGCGAAATGCATTGATGAAGAATTTGGAAGAAAAGTGTTAGACGAAATCCATTCTAAAATCTGTAGTTTAGATGGACCAACACTAGCTAGAAGAATCCAACGACTTGGATACTTTTGGCCTGAGTTAAGAAGACAAGCTAGTGAGTTGCAAAGAAATTGCAAGCAATGCGAGCTTGTGATAGATCCCAAAGAAAGCTTCTTTGTAGAAGAAGAAGAGTAGAGAAGAGTTTACATTGACTACATCATTCATAGCCAACTGCCTGATGACACTTCTTCAGCTATTCTCGTGAAACGTAAAGCAGACAGATTTTTTATTCAAAATAACTTACTTTTCAGAAAAAGCTTTCAAGGAAAGGTTCTGAGATGTTTAGGACCCAATGTGATAGAAATAGTCCTAAAAGAAGTTCATGCCGAGGACTATGGCAGCTATATAGGTGGAAGACGTCTATTTGAGCAGTTGATCACTATTGGATACCATTAGCCGACGATGGAAAATGATACCATGGAATTTGTCTGAAAATGTGATGCCTGCCAAAAACATATAAACTTGATACATGTGCCCACTGTCGAAATGGAAAGTATCATATCACCTTGGCTATTCCACACCTGGTTGATTAATCTCATTGGGCCAATCAATCCTCCCTCAAAAGTAAAGATCTAGATTTTAGCAGCTACAAAAAATTTCACAAAATGGTCTGAGGCTGTTTCTCTTAAGAAGGCCACTTCATAAGCTGCTAGCCAATTTGTGCAAGAAAATATTGCCTGTACAAGAAAATATTGCAAGAAAATATTGCCTGTTTCTCGAAGAATATTGTCTGATAATGGGACACCTTTTATTAGACAACTGTTTAAATTACTGCTGAAAAGATATCAAATCTTCCATAGAAAATCCACCAGGTATTATCCTCAAGGAAATGGAGCCATAGAAGCATTCAACAAAACTTTGGCAGCCATCATCTAGAAAAATGATTTCGGAAAAATCAATCAGATGGGACGATTGTCTACCTCTTACTCTTTGAGCTTATAGAGCTACCAAGCATACTACTACTAAAGAAACTACATTTTATCTGGTATATAGAACTAAAACTCTATGGCCTGTGGAATTAAACATATGTCTACTAAGATAGCACTTAGTAGAACAGAAAACTCCCGAGAATTTGATCTCGAAATTTTGGAGGATCAAAGAGCACAAGTATAAAATAGGGTTCGAAACTATCAAAGGAAAATCACTCGAGCCTATAACAAATTGGTACGAGCCAGAAATTTCCAAGAAGGTAACTTAGTACTCAAAGCAGCTGATCACATTATGAACGGAATACATGCTGCTAAGTTCACACCAAATTAGGAATGACCCTATCAAATTACGGATATCCAATCTAGTGGGTACTGCACTCTCAAAAACTTGAATACAGGTACACTTTCTGCACCAACTAACCTAAAATTTATCAAGAAGTACTTTATATAGTTTTCTAGATATCTTTATATCTAAGAACTATATTATAGATGAAATTTTCATCCTATAATAAATGGTTGGTATTCATTCATCTTGGATTGCAATCATAAAAATCTTCATGTAATCAATCTATTTTACCGTGATAGTTGTACAAATCCTAAGTAGGGTAAAAACTACGTCCAAAAGTATTCTTTAGTACGAGCGTTTTGCTGCTAAGATACATTGGAACTAAGGACTGTTAGTATAAACTCGAAAATTGGATATTTTCTGATAATATCTTTTGGTTTAAGCCTATGCTGCCAATAATATCGGGAACAATGAATCGAGACTGGATTATACTAAGCCTGAACGTACCCCTTGGTGTTTATGCTGCTGGCAGGTACATTGGAACTAGGATCTGTCAGTATATATCTTAATCGATATTTTTGTGCAACTCATGTTTAAAATATAAATTGGGTTCACACCTCCGTCTAAACATATAATTGGGAGCATACCCTAATTTAAAAATATTTAGCTTTCACCATTTCAAAGTCTAAATAATCTGCAGTTAATTTTCCTTAGTCTAATATTGAAATTTTCATTAATTTCTAGGTTTATCTATATTTTTCTTTGCATTGGACTAACCTCTTGTTTTGTATGAGGATTATTCTCTCTCTACTTACACGGCTTATATGTGTGGATTATTCATCTAACTGAAGCTCTCAAGCTTCCCTCTTCTTTCTATATATTGCTTTAATCCTCATCCGTGACTACATTATCATCAACACCACTTTCTTCAAGCCTCATCTCAACCCGTGGCTACTCCACTTCCATTCTATTAGTATAAGGCTTGTCTATCAAGTCTTTTTTAATTATTTTTTTCTAACTCGTGTACTTTAGCGATCTTTGTGCACCGAGCTACTCTCCATAATCCCGTGCTTGATCTGTAGTACAAGTTCGAGGTTTTGTGCTCTCTATATTATATATATTTATATATATATATCTTATTGTATCTCTACCTTGGCGAGTAATTTGTATTGCTGCTCTAAGTGCAATCAATTACAACGCTTCCCCTTCTCCGTAAAGTAATCTGTATTGCTGTCTTGAGTGCAATCGGTTACTTTGCTCTCCTTTTAATTATTGTGCGCATTTATTTAGTGATCTATGTTGTTTTCCCTTGCAACCGGTCACATCGATTTATTTAAATTTCAATATTTTAATTTTAGTTATTCATTATTATTTCTGATAATATGGCTGGACTTACCACCTCGTAATTCTAAACTCTCTAATTAACTAAAACTGGCATATGGACGATATTGCCTTCGTCAGTTTCTAACTATTTATTTTTCTGCACTTTATTTCTGTTGTTAACTTCTAGTTGACACCATGGTCGGTTCATTCGCCTCAGTCAACTAGTAATATTTAATTCTTTGTTTATTTATTTATTGCATTATTATATTACTTCTAGTCTTCATGTGACAATATGGTTAGTTTATTCGCCTCCGTCAACTTTTAATATTATTTTATTCCTGTTTATTCCTATGCACACTAAGTAAGTCATCTTTGCAACCGCCAATCTTGTCGAAATACGTAGGAAGAATTGTTCTTATTGCGACCGCCTATCCTTTTTCGACACGTGACAGTGTTGTGATAACCCTTCCTGTTGTGCATTTTAATGGTCTAATCCAATTACCCTCTGCTTTGTTTTAATTAAGTACATGTCATACTAATTAATCCAAAGCACAACTCCGACCCCGAACAATAACTATAAATTCATCCTCTAAAGAGTACACACAAATCAACCAAACTAACGAATGAACAGGGAAATATCAACTCACTTAAAGGCCATGTTTGGAAACCAGATTTTGAGAGGGAAAAAAAAATATTGAAAGGAAAAGGAAAGGAAAAAAACGAGGAGGAAAAAAAAAGTACAATTTTTCTCATTTTTGGAAGTGAAGGAATATATAAAAAAAAAAAAAAAATGACTTTCCTACTTAATTTTTTTTCCTCCTATTTAGTAACTGGAGAAATTTTTTTTTCCTCTTGACTTATCTCTCCTAATTTTCTCTCTCGTCCAAAATCACTCATAATTAACTTTCTCCTAGATTTCTATCTTTCATTTTCTACCATAGCTCTCTCTTTTCCATCTTTTCGTCGCTTTCTCTAATCCACTCTCTCTCCATTCTATCTTTTCAACCTGTCATTTTTACAATATATAGCATATTACCATCTCGTAGGTAATGGGATAATTCAATTTTTTATTAGTAAAAATAATTTTAAAAAAGTCAAAAATTCATTATAAAAAAAAAATCAATAAAGTTTGATAAGTCGTTGCTACAAATTCATTCACTATCTAAATCACATTCAGTCTACATACCAGCAGCTATTGGTTCCCTCAAATTTCTCATTCTCTACACTCTTGAGTAAGACTTGATGCTTTAGATTCTTGAGTTTGACTTTGCAAATCTACATCATTTGGTGTTGATATTGAAACATTATTGAGCTCATCATCAACCTTTGCAATTAGTCTTTCATTGTAATCAACACCCATGAGATAGTTGTATAAGATGCATCCTACAAGTACAATATCAGCTAGTGTATCGATTGAATACTATGGCTCTGTGCCGCTACCTAGTATTGGAAACCTCTTTTTTAAAACACTAAATTCTCTCTCAATTAAATTCTGCAATGAAGCATGTTGAAGGTCAAATAACTCTTTAGCATTTTGAGGTCGAAAAATACTGTACTCTTTCAAATAGTAACATGTACTTCTATATAGAGTAAGAAACCTAGCAATCGATTGGTACCCACCATCAACTAAGTAATTTTTACCTAATTCATGAAAGATTAAGAACGATTATTAATAACATAAGAAACATAATGGTACAAAAAGTATTGAAACCATCAAACATATTTATCCTGAGGAACTACTAATCTATCAAGCTCCCCTTGTCAATGTGTTATTTAAGAATCTCGAATCAGAGACAGATCCTTCCCAACTAGGCAAGACATATGTAAATTTTAAGTCAAAAGAACATGCTGCCAAAACATTTTGTATTGGAAAACCTTTACAACCCCTATATCTTTGCATAATATCATTTGGTATTTTGACATAAAAATGTGACCCATAAAGTTCACCAATACAATCCTGCAAAACATACAAAGTTTAATAAGACATATGAGTTTATAACTATGATTTATTAAATATAATACGTACAAATTAAGAAAAGTACCTCATAGTATGGCCAAAACTTAGGATTGTTCATAATTTCTGGATGACATTGTGTTCCATTGGACTGCCTTAAAAGTATATCATGCAATCATGCTATAAGGGTACTTGCATATGATGCATACATGACCGCAATAGTTGCAGCTCTCCTTCTCAAATTTTCCATTTCTTCCTGATAATCCATTTACAACATAAAATTTTTCCATTTGCTAAGATGACGATTAGAAAACCACTCAAGAGAAAAGTCATATAATCAGTGTTTGTACATAATATATATAACAGTTCCTGCTTTTATCACTACATATAAACTTCAGAAACTACATATAGAGCTTACATCCATGACAAAAAAAAAGCACATAATGCATCCACAAATAGAATATAGTAAACATCTTACACAATTGCTCTTCTTTTATTTTTTAGTTTGTTCACAACAAAGAAGAACTTTTTCCCTTGAATTTCAGTATATATATGATTATGTTTATATCAGCCTAAGACTCTTTTACTTGGGTTTTAACCCCATATATTGGAGGGGGAGAAGATGAAAAAAGTTTGAGGCACACTTTAATGTTAAAATAATAAGAAAATAACTACCACTAGGACAGGAGAACTTGGGTACCACTAGAACAGGGGAAACAAACATCCAACATATCAGTCGACAAACATGCACTTGAATGACTTGCGGTCAAGTATTTGATCAAGAAAATTCCTCAAATGCACTGATTTATTTAAATATTTTTTCAAATATTCAACAAGTGAAGCAAAAACTTTCAGAATCAAAACAATAGAATAAATAATGGCTTTTTCAGTTATTTATAGGTCATAAATGATTCATGTTTTTGGACATGATAAGCAACACATAAGCTTTTAAACTAAAATGAGGTCCTGCTCAATCTAGGGCCTCAAAACAGATACATATAATCAAGAATGATTTAACTAGTTAATTCATTAATTACAGGGGTGACTGGATGAGCATGAATCCACAAGGGATTAATAAAACCAAAAGTGACTACCAGAGCAGCAGTCTTTTAAGAAGAGCGCCTATTAAACATGAGCAAACATGATATCCCAATATCTACTAAAGACAAGCCCTAGACACAAGCGCCACAAGTTTGAATCACTATCACTCACATATATACTCGCTTCAGAATAATTTTTTTCTTCATTTTTTTTCAATTAAAATTTAAGAAGTACTTCAGCATTGAGGAAAATGACACACTCAAAGGACCTATTTTGGGGATTTAATGGGTCTTCAACTAAGAACTCAGGCACGATTGCATCAGCAAAGTGGAAAACGTATAATACAAAAACAAGGGAAAAGCCTTTATCAGAAAATAAAGTAGAATGATCTCTCAAATGTCCTTGATGACAACTATCATGCTGATGGAAATTAGGATGTTTGTGATGAGAATAAAAAGATCACTTTCTCTCCCAAGATAAATTGGTTAAAAGTAAAAACTAACAACAATCTGAAAACATGACCAATGCAAACAGAGGAGATAGCAGAATCAAAGACTGAAAAATCTGATCTAGTCTATTTTTCTGTGATTATTGGTTGAAAGTTGAATTCATACCCAACTTTAGTCAAATTAAAATACTAGTTAATTCTTCAAGCAACACTACTTTCCTTGTTTGAAGGTATTCCTTGTTCGAAAAACTGCATTCCTGCCCAATACAACAAAAAGCAAGTAGGATCCTTGCTACTCCTTTGCATATAATGAACACAACCTTAATTAAACAGTGTAATAGGCTTTCAAGAACAATAGAATAAGGATTACAGTAATACAAAAAGCCAATTACAGTATTCATACATACATATAGACAAGTATAAGCTAAAGAAATTCAAATCAACAGTTGGATTAAGCTAAAGAAACTCAAATCAATACTTGGATAATCAATAACTCGATTAAGCTAAAGAAGCTCAAATCAAAGCTAAAATGAAAAGTACCTCAGAATCTGATCCTTTGTGGTTTACAGTCCTTGGCCTAGAACCTGTTCAAATCAGAGATGGTTTTGATCATGAAAAAAAAAAAAAAAAAGTAGATAAACATCTAGTGCCAAACTGAAAAAATGCTTCAACAGAGGTGAATTTCGAAGTGCTTCAATAGAGACAAAATCTGAAAATAAGGAAAATAATTTCATGAACTCATACACACAAATCTGAAACAAAGACAAAATTACTTGATTTTGTTCAACCGAAGAAGCTTCTTTCATCAATGGTGGTGGTGCTGGTGGCCGTTCATCGAGATTTGGAGATACAAAATGACGATCCATAGATGATCTTCTCAATGGATTGTTTGTTGGCCATTGATGAGAGTTTTGGACGATCTGAAGATCGCTCAAAATTGGGCACGATTGCTGGTCCGCGTTTTTGGCTAGTGAGAGTACCCTGCGGTCTCATGGATGTGGAGAAGAGAGGGAGAGAAGATGAGAAGGAAATGGAGAGAAGAAGAGAAGCTTACCTTTCGATGTTAATGGCTGCTTTGATGGCCATGGCTGTAGAACGGAGAGAATAGGGTAACAGAGAGTAGAAGAAGATGAATCAGGTTTAGCTCGAGAGTGAGTGAAAACAAATCCGTGATTTTTGGTGTCCCAATCATTCATTATTCTTTGGGAGAATAGATTTCCTAGTTCTAAATTAAAATTTCAATCCAAATTTTTCTAATTTTTTTCCCTCCCACGTTCTTGGTTCCAAACACCCAAAAAAAAAAGGCAAATCTCTCCATTTTTTTTTTTTTTTTTCAAACGGATCCGTTTGGAACCCGGATTTTAAAAGAAAAAAAATTACAAGTAAAAAAATTATAAAAAAAGAAAGAAGAAAATATTTTTTTCAAAATTTTATAGAACATTATTTTCACATTTTTAGTTAAACTAATTAATGTGTTAATATTTTATATATTAAAAAATAACATCAAATCAAATTTTTATTTTTTTTTAAAAAAAAATTTATCATTTTTTTGTTTCAATCCAAAGAAGAGGATTTGAAATTCCTTAAAAATTTTTTTTCTTTCTTTCAAAAAATTCAAGTTCCAAATGAAGAAACATAGAAGAATTTATTTATTTTTCCAATTTAATCAAAGTGGAGAAAATTTTTTCTTTTAAAACACGTGTAGTATTTGCTTTTTTTATTTGCCTCAAGTCTTAAAGTAAAATGATTAAATTTTAGGTACACTTTAAATAAATATCTATTTTTCAAATAAGCACTAAAATTGATACGAACTCCGCCAACTTGTGACGAAACCCGAAATAAGGATGATGCCTAGGACCGTTCTACAATCAGATTCGAATGGAAAACCTCGACTCAACACCTATAAAGAGATGTGAACCTTGGTATAAAGGAAGACGCCACAATCAAGGATGGAAAACTCGATTGATAAGTCAAGGGATGAACGCCACAGAGAAATCTGATAAGTTCAAATAAGTTCTCAAAGAACCAAAGAGAAATTACTCTCAATTTTAATCAATTATAATATGATCTTATTGAATGAAAAGTGTACAATTTATAGGCCTTAATCCACGAAAATTGGCAGCTAAAAATCTCCTAAAAAGCTTCCCAAAACAAGAAAAGGAAACTAAAATATCCTAATTTGAATTCTGAAAATTGAGTTTCTACAATTACCCTAAAACGAACCTATTTCACGACAAAAAAGGAAAGTATCTTAATAGGCATGCAAGCCTTACAACTCAACAATAAAACTTAATAAATAAATAAGAAAGATAATTTATTTAATTGCTACCAACCATTCTCCTTGATGAGTCAAAATAGAGTAAGTTACCCAAATTAGGAAACTAGCTTGTAATTCACGTACCCCTTGAGCAATCCTCTTTTAAAAATCTTTTATAGATTATTCTAAAGTTTGAATAATGGAAATCTAACCTTGTGGATCATGTATAACATCATCCTTGGGCCTCCAAGAATTTATCTCAATCCAATTGCTTTGAATCAGCCCATTGAGAGACTCCTTGAATTTTTTAACTCGAGCTTTTGTAACCGGCCCAATTGGAACTTGAATTGGCTCATTTGTAATCGTTCCTCGATTTGCATCATTCCCCTCCTCTTGAAAAGGATTTATCCTCAAATCATCACATTTGTTTATATCGAATGATGTATGGAAATGTCTCAATGAACCCCACCCATTGTGCATGCCTCTTATTCATCTTATGCTGATCTTTAAGGTGCTTCAAGGATTCATGATCATTGTGAATCATCAACTTTTTAGACCAAATGTAACGTTGCCATGTTTCTACAGCTCGAACCAACGCACACATTTCCTTATCAAAAGTAAGGTAGTTTAAAGCAGCCCCACTTAGCTTCTCTCTGAAATAAGCAATTGGTCGTCTTTCTTGCATAAGAATTGCGCCAATACTTAAACTTATGCTGGTTGGACTCAGCCATTCTTGAATAGCACGAATCTTTTCTTCATCCACCTACTTTTGTAGTTCCTTCGTCTCCCTGAGGTTACTCCTATAGGCTGGTTGGTTTGGCATGGTGGCACAGGACACGAAGTCAATTTGATGCTTAATCCCTCAGATGGTAATCTACTAGGAATTTCCTCGTGAAAAATATCATCAAATTCCTGCAAGAGAGAAACAATAAAACTAGACAACGAAATGTCAAGTCGGTCAGTATTTAAACATTCTACTGCTCTCTTAATTTCACTCGCTTTTGCGTAGAAATTTATTTTTCTCTCAATGACCGAATCTATAATTACCTTTTCTCTCTTTTTTTATTCAGCCTCTCTCTCCTTTTCACTCTTTCATTTTTTATCACTCTCTTTTTGCAACCTCACTTGATCTTCATGAACTTCTTTTGGTGTCAAAGGTACTAGAGTGATTGTCCTTCGATTAAGTATAAACGAGTACTTATTGGTGAAGCCATCATGTTTAACACGCCTATCAAATTGCTATAGTCGACCTAATAACAAGTGTCCAGTTTGCATTGGAACCACATCGCACAAGACTTCATCTTCATACTTCCCGATATGAAAAGAAACTAACAATTGTTTGTTTACCTTCAGTTTACCACTATCGTTCAGCCATTGCAACTTGTAAGGCCGGAGATGTTTCATGGTTGACAACCCTAATTTCTCCACTATAGTAGTGCTAGCAACATTAGTACAACTTCCACCATCAATAATCATACTACATACCTTGTTTTGAACATGGCACCTAATATGAAAGATATTTTCTCGTTGTACCTCTTCATCATCTTTGGCTTGCGCACTTAGAGCTCTCCTTGCCACTAATAAATCTCCTTGGGCCGGGTATTCCTCTTTATCGGCATCTTCCAATGGTGGCATAGAGTTAGTGTCATCTTCATCTTCGGTCTCGATCTCACCATCATCTCTTAACACCATAACTCTTTTGTTTGGACATTGACTAGCTATGTGACCCCTGCCTTGGCATTTAAAATATTTGATATCACGATTCCTAGAAGTAGAAGAATCGGATTTACCTTTATTTCCATGGCTAGTCACCTCTTGCTTTTGCTCAGTTTTTGGCTTCGTCGTTGGTTGCCTCTCATCCTTCTTCCACTGATTCGATTTCCAAGCGGATGTACTTGGATTTTGGCTTGGACGTGTGCTGCTGCCCCTCCTCTTAAGTTGGTTCTCAATTTTTATTGCCATGTGTACCATATCCTCTAACTCCACGTAATGTTGCAGTTCCACCACGTTAGCAATTTCTCGATTCAAACCAACTAAGAATCTGGACATTGTAGCCTCCCGGTCCTCCTCTACATTCGCTCGAATCATTGCAACCTCCATCCCCTTATAATATTCCTCTATACTTCGGTTGCCTTGTCTAAGACTTTGCAACTTGTTATACAACTCCCGGTAGTAGTAGCTTGGAATAAACCGTTTTCTCATCACAGTTTTCATCTCCTCCCACGTCTCTATTGGACGCTCTCTATTTCTTCTCCTATTCATCACTAATTGATCCCACCAAACAATAACATAGTCAGAAAATTCAATGGCAGCTAGCTTTACCTTCTTATTCTCAGAGTAGTTGTGGCAATCGAATACCAGTTCTACCTTCTTCTCCCACTCAAGGTAAGCTTTTGGATCGTTTTTGCCTTGAAATGACGGAATCTTCATCTTAATGCTACCCAAAGAATTATCTTCCCGATTCCTAGCTCCTCTAAACTGTCCACCGTGTCTCCTATTGCCAACAATCGAATCTCTATCATCTTCATCACCAAAAGTGTCTCCATAATACTCTTCATCTTCAACCCTCACTTCTCTAGGTTGAAATCTCTCTCTAGGCTGGAGTCTCTCTCTTCTATGCATATTAGGAGCAATTTGTGGCTGCCCCATACGTGCATTCTCTATTCTGTCCATCTGCTCATGGACTTACTCCATCTCCGCTCTCATCGCTCTTTTCATCTCGCTAACTAAGGCTTCCATGAGAAGCTTCGAATCTCCCACTCCCGATGTTTTTCCAGAGGTGTTTTTATCCTTGTTGTCTGACATGTTTGCTGCAAAACAAAGTTAGTAAAAGAAAGGACCTCACACTCTCTCTCACGTGTTTCACTCGAATAATGAATCACTTAATTTCACTCGTATTTCACTCTTTATCAGATTGGATTTTACCCTCTTATGTGCTCACCACTCTTGCCTTTTTTCACTCGTAATTCCTCTATAGGTTCTTATCAAACTAATTCAAACAACTAGCAGAATTTCTTAGCAACAACCCACACCAAAACTCACCAACCAGATTAGGATTTAAAGTAATAATCTGGAATAACAGTTTCTGGAAATAGACAATTCAAGAAAAAAGAAGACCCTAGGTTCAAAGTTGTAGACAAAACTTTGAAGGAATACACGAAACAAAGAAACAAGGGAAAAACGCACACAAAATTTTGAAGGCTCGGAAAGTGATGAAAATGATAGATTTTGGGCTCGAAATTTGGGGTGAACAAAATGTAGTTGGTTCACAGTTGTAGGGCTCGAAATAAGCTTCGATTTAATATATAATATGTGTCGTTTCGATAACTGGATCAAAAGTTACGGCTGTTTTACTGAAGTATACTCAAAACCTTCTAATTCGGCTAGAAATTTCTTGATTTCTTCTCTCTCTTTTTTTTAAATTTTATTTAAGGATTCTCTCTCTCTCTTTTTTTTTTTAATTGAGAACCCAAATAATTACTGAAAATACAAAGATGAATTGAAAGACATAAAGAACAGATTCGGATTCAAAAGCAAACAAAGAATCTGAATTGGCTACGACTAGAATAGATCAATTCGGTTACTCTTTTTTTTTTTGAACGATTTAAATAAAACAAAGAAGAAAGAAATAAGGGCTGGTACGACTAAGAGAAAAAAAATAAAGGATAGAATAAACCTGAGACTAGAATCCGGCGCTTGATACCAAATGATACGAACTCCGTCAACCTGTGACGAAACCAGAAACAATGATGATGCTTAGGACCGTTCTACAATCAGATTCGAATGGAAAACCTCGACCCAACACCTATAAAGAGACGTGAACCTTGGTATAAAGGAAGACGCCACAATCAAAGATGGAAAACTTGATTGATAAGTCAAGGGATGAATGCCACAGAGAAATCTGATAAGTTCGAATAAGTTCTCAAAGAATCAAAGAGAAATTGCTCTCAATTTTAATCAATTGTAATCTGATCTTATTGAATGAAAAGTGTACAATTTATAGGCCTTAAGCCACGAAAATTGGCAGCTAAAAGTCTCCTAAAAAGCTTCCCAAAACAAGAAAAGGAAACTAAAATATCCTAATTTGAATTCTGAAAGTTGAATTCCTACAATTACCCTAAAACGAACATACTTCACGACAAAAAAGGAAAGTATCTTAATAGGCATGCAAGTCTTACAACTCAATAATAAAACTTAATAAATAAATAAGAAAGACAATTTATTTAATTGCTACAGCCATTCTTCTTGGTGAGTCAAAATCGAGTAAGTTATCCAAATTAGGAAACTAGCTTGTAATTCACGTACCCCTTGAGCAATTCTCTCTTTTCTAGATTATTCTAAAGCTTGAATAATGAAAATCCAACCTTGTGGATCATGTATAACATCATCCTTGGGCCTCCAAGAATTTATCTCAGTCCAATTGCTTTGAATCAGCCCATTGAGAGACTCATTGAATCTTTTAACTCGAGCTCTTATAACCGGCCTAATTGGAACTTGAATTGGCTCATTTGTAACCGTTCCTCGATTTACATAAAAAATGATCAGAATATCAGTACATATACCAAGTACTAGAATAAAATGTGTATATGCCAAATACAAAAAATATACTCATTAGTAAATTAAATTTTTTATACAACTAGATATACTAAATATAAAAATAGTATATTTAGCTAATCATTTAGCTATTTTTTTTAATAAAAAAAAAAAACACACCCACACACATCAATTCTCCAAAAAGAAAAAAAGTTTTTGGAATGAGACTTCTTTAGCGAAAAAAAATATACATACATCATATACTTAAAGAAAGAAAAAAATCCGGTAAAGGCATAAAAGGATAAACGAGGAAAGCCACCAAACTCCATATGCAAACCTTGGAAGGTGTACCATACTCTCTGAGATTCTGAGTTCCGAAGCGGCAGGCAAATGGAGCTGACAGCCCAAGAACTGATCCAATACAACGGCACAGACCCGTCGAAGCCCATATACGTGGCGGTGAAGGGTCGCATCTTCGACGTGACTGACGGCAAGTCGTTCTACGGCCCTGGTGGTCCCTACTCCATGTTCGCCGGTAAGGACGCGAGTCGAGCTCTTGCCAAGATGAGCAAGAACCTCGAAGACGTCTCGCCCTCCATCGATGACCTCTCCGAGAAGGAGATCGGCGTTCTCAACGACTGGGAGAAGAAGTTCGAAGCTAAGTACCCTGTTATTGGTCGTGTTGCTTCTTAAAATATTTCCATAATAATTCCCCCCTCCCCACCCACCTAATAATATTATATAATTACGTATTGAATGTTCCTGTAATTATGTCCCGGGAATTGAATGGTTTCTGGGTATCTGTAATCTTTATAGATGTATCTAAATCTGATATTGGATCTTGCTTATGTTTGTGTATGAATAATGGGTTTTTTTTGTTATTAATAAATGGATGTGGTGGGTTAGTATCGTTATTGTTACTGTTATGTAAGTGAAAAATCGTAGATGTGATAGGATTTTTTTTTTTTTTTCCTTCTCTTGTATAAGAGTTAGATTTGCATTGATTTTGACTATAATGTCTGGTTTTGGGTCTTCGAAAGATACCTTTGTGCTCTAACTA
This sequence comes from Trema orientale, assembly GCA_002914845.1. Taxonomy (NCBI): domain Eukaryota; kingdom Viridiplantae; phylum Streptophyta; class Magnoliopsida; order Rosales; family Cannabaceae; genus Trema; species Trema orientale. The sequence continues at coordinate 587,301 of JXTC01000153.1, forward strand.
GCCATATTCAGTTAGTGTTTGATCCAGGGATTCTTCACTAATCTGTACAACTAAACTGGGGGCATGTTTTGATATCAGTAAAAGAGTTTGGTTTCCATTGATTTTGACTATATTGTGTGGTTCGAGTCTTGTAAAGATATCTTATCCTAAAACCAGCAGTATTCAGAATCAAAACCTTCCTCTTGGATTAGTCAGAACTTTCCTCAAACTAGATATACTTCGTTAGTGCTTGATCTTGAAATTCATGGTGGCAATGAGTAAAATTTTAACGTGTCTTCTCTCTTGACTCATCATTGTGGCATCATCTTCATTATGGATTATGAGTAAGTTAACCTGAAGGACTTAATCATGTTTATTCTGGATTATGAGTAAGTTAAGCTTCCCATAGTTCTAGTCATAAATTAAAAGAATGTAGAAGATAGCCTCTCCTTTTGTTCTTGGTTGCTTGTCTCTGCTATATTTTTTTTTCCCCTTGAGACTGCATCAATTGATCATAGTTCTTGCGTCGGTTTATTTCTAGCGATGGATATATGATGTCTTCTCGGGTTTTAACTTCGTTGAAGAAACTGGCCTATAAAATTTCCTCCAGGGTGTGGTTGTGGTTGTTGCATTTGTATTTAGAAACGAATTTGGAGAACCCGTTCATACTTTTTTTTTTTTTTTTGTTGACGAAAAACCCGTTCATACTTGCTTTTGTGTTTTTCTTTGGTCATCTTGACTTGGATGTCCCAAATCACAATCAATGGGCTTTAGAATTTTCAAGCTTTGATTTGGTCTCCTTTTTCCTAGCTGATTCTCTATTCTCTCCTCTTTACCCTGTGACACTGTTTGGTTCCTCTGAAACCCTGCAGGAAAGAAAATTTCAACACTTTGAGAACGACTTGTTGGATCATTTTGTTTCTTCTTCCCATGTACAGAAATCATAACCAACAGTCCGAGTCCTATTTTGTGGTGCCATAAATTAAAATAGGTTCATTTTTGCTACAATTGAGCTTATCTATTCTCCTAATTATCAACGTGCTTGCGGCATAAGTATATGTTATTTCACTAGTAATATTAGCAATGTTGCTAACTTATTTAAATTTGAGTCGGAACTTTCTCCGGATTGGGACAAAGAGTGTTTCTGCTGGACATGGTTTGCAGGGGGCACACTTGACTAGATTGCGCTGTTTATTTAATCGAAATTCAAGATGATTGATAAGCTTCCGCTTCATTCTGTTGACCCACCAATGATAATCAACCAAATTTATAGCAGTCTCTTGAAGGATTGAAGCTTCCACTCTCATCACAGTTTGAAGTTTAAACCTCTACCATGACAATTGACAATTAGCAACTAGCTCACGGCACATCTTTTTTTTGGGAGCATGAAAACAAGGCACATGGACTTGCTCTGTTAATAATTTTGAGTCTTGGGATCTAAAGAGAACCAGGAAAAGGCCTCAACTCTCAAAGCCTCTTTTACAATATGCATATGCATATCTTGGAATACAAAATAGCCCTTTCTCTCAAGGATGAGAGACACAATGTTTTGGCGTTCTTTTTCTTCTCCACTACAATTTGGTGCTTTCGGTTGTAGGCAGAATGATTTCAGTCTATGGTTTTTGTCCCCCAAAGATGATCACTAAAGATTGCGTTATGTCTTTCCTTTTCGTTTATTATGTTATATTAACTAAACGGAATTTAAGGATAAAAAATTATATCTAAAACCAATTAGTGTCCTGTTATAAATTTATCCAATTTATACACTCCTCGAGGAGGAAAAAAATAATAACAAGAATTTCAATCATTTTCACTGTTTTTATTTGAACTTTCATCCAAAGTCATTGTTTCAATAATTTCCAATTTTTCATGTTTATTTCAATAATTCAATTTTTCTATTCAGATATCACATTAATCACTTCAGTTATTAAAATATCTTTTTTTCTTGGTGAATATTTTTCTTTTTGGATGATCAATAATCCACATACTATGCCTTTTTTTTTTTTTTTCCGATGATAATACCATGCCATTTTCCAAGTCTTCGCGATTTTCTCAAAGAAATAAAAACAAGTATTGGTGGATACTTCATGTACAAAGAAATGATCTCTGTTCTTACCTTCTTTTTAGTCCAAAAGAAAAGTCGGTCCAAAATTGATTTTCATGGGGAAAAAAAATGAAAAAACAAATAACCTATGTACTTCGAAGAAAAAACGCCTTCCTTTCCCTTCTCTTCCCTTCTCTTCTCTTCGTCAGCAAGTCATTCCCAAAGAGTCTAAAACCTTCTTTCTCTCTCTGTCTCTCTCCTTAGCGTTCAGGAGCTAAATATACCCACCAAATTAATATAATCCAAAACTCCAAAAATAAAAATAAAAAAAAAAACAAAATCATGCCCAAGACTTTATAATCCAATTTAGATCCTCTTCCGTGACCCATTTTTGTTCCTTCTTTTCTTTCTGGATTAGTATATTGATACAGCGATCGCTGACACTGCCATTTTTCTAAATTAATTTTCTGTAATTAGTGACACCAGAGCTTTGCTTTCTCTCCGATCTTTATCAAGATGACCCTGAGAAACCCTCCTTACACAAACCCAAAACCCTGCAAGCATCTTTTAGATTACAAGCTCAAACATGGCTTTAATGGCTATAAATCTCTCCAAAAGTGTATCAGAACCACCCCAAATGGCAGGTCAAGCGTTGAGAAGCCCAATACAAAAATACCCAGCTGCAGTTCCTGTAATGGGTTTCAAGGTAGATTCTATTTTTGTCTCGTTTGCTCATCCATCTCGTGCTTAGACCACATCCTCATGCATACCCAGTTTCAGAATGGTCATAATATAGCGATTGACCTTGATAGGGCTGAGCTTTATTGCATCGTATGCTCGGATCAGGTCTACGATCCTGATTTTGACAGGGCTGTGATGTCTAAACACATGGTGGACATGCCTGATGTTAAGGATGATATTCAGAGTATTGGGGAGAGACTATGTAAGAGAAAGAGGTCGGTTTCAGGAGTCCAATTGGTGGATTTGAAGAAGCCCCAGGAGTTGATTTTGATGAGAGATCGGAGGGCTAAGTCGTGTTATCCATTGGGTTTGAGGGGATTAAACAACTTGGGCAATACTTGTTTCATGAACTCTGTGTTGCAAGCTTTGCTACATGCACCCCCGTTGAGGAGTTACTTTTTGACCAATCAGCATGACCGGGAAACTTGCCGGAAGAGATCGGTTAACCGGCTTTGTTTGCCTTGTGATATTGATAGTATTTTCTCGGCCGTTTTCTCCGGTGATCGGTCTCCCTATAGTCCTGCTCAATTTCTTTACAGGTCTGCAATTGCTCTTTAGGTGCAACTGTGATATGATATCATGTTGTCAGCAATTTTTGCTATGGTGATTTTATGATGACAGATTTAGTTGAATAGTGGATAGTAGTTGCAGTATATCGTTTCTTTAAGCTCTAACAGATGCCATAAGCCTATACTGTTTTGTTTGTTACCAAGTTTGAAGCTTTTCGTTTGATTCAACCAGGTTGGGATATAAGTTGCATTTGGTTTAAAATGGGGTTTTTCTGTTTTGAATGTGTATTCTCTAGATGCTGCATGAAAGATAAGTTATTTGACCAATTCGTGCTTTCTGTAATATGTCATCATTTAGGCTTGTACATTTACTTTCCTAAGTTGATGTATGGAGTGAACTGAACTCTGAAGTGCTGAAAATTTTACTTTTTTCACTTCAAGTTGGTGGCAGCATTCAGCGAATCTGGCAAGTTATGAGCAGCAGGATGCTCATGAGTTCTTCATTTCGGTGTTAGATGGTATCCATGAGAAGGAGGATAAACTAAGGAACAAAAAAAGAGGTAATTAATTTCTGAATATCAGATGTTCTGCTTTTCAGTCATTTGTGGGAACGCTTCCAAGGTGTTTAAGGATGATTGTTCTCAGTCATATTCCGAGTTGCCATAAGCAGCATCTGGAAGCAAATCGGAGTTTTTTCGAGATTCTATATTGTTGATACTAATCAAGGAGAACCATAAATTTATTAGTACTTGAAAGAAACTTCTATTATGTCTGGAAGAAGTTGAAAAAATTTCAAATGATTGCATTAATGTGTGTTTGGGGGATTTATAACAATAGATTTCAGGTTCCAGTAGAAGCATTTGTAGCCTCTATTCTCCAGTGCTTGAAACTTGTATGCTTTACTCATGAAAACACATCGTGTCTTTCACAGAAAATGGAGATTGCCAGTGCATTGCTCATAGGGTGTTCTCAGGAATGTTGAGATCAGATGTCACATGTATGACCTGTGGATTCACTTCAACGACGTATGACCCTTGTGTTGACATTTCGCTCAACCTTGAAACCAGCAATTATTCCGCAGCAAATGTAGCCAACAAGCCTGTTAAACCAAATGAAGGCAGCTGCACGTCCACTCTTTTAGGTTGTTTGGACTTGTTCACAAGGCCAGAGAAGTTGGGATCGGATCAGAAACTGTACTGTGAAAAATGTCGAGAACGGCAAGACTCATCAAAGCAACTGTCCATCAGAAGACTCCCATTGGTATTGTGTCTGCATATAAAAAGATTTGAGCATTCGCTGGTCAGAAAAATGTCAAGGAAGATCGACAGCTATTTGCATTTTCCCTTCTCCTTAGACATGATGCCGTATCTGTCATCCTCAATCATCAGAAACAGATTTGGTAATAGAATCTTCGCTTTTGAGGGCGATGAATCTGACATGTCTACAGACTTTGAGGTTTTTGCAGTGGTGACACATTCTGGGACTTTAGAATCTGGTCATTACGTGACTTATTTGCGCTTAAGTGATCAATGGTACAAATGTGATGATGCTTGGATTACTGAGGTCGACGAGGGAATTGTAAGAGCTTCTCAGTGTTACATGATGTTTTACGTGCAGAAGATGCTTTACTACAAAGCCAATGAGAATCTGAGTTACTTGCCCATCTCCCCAAAGGGAGAGGCATTTCATCCAATTTCTGGTTGTTGATAAAATGAATATGGGGTGACAAATTGGCTGATTGAAACATGATTCTCAGACGCATTTCAAGGCCCGCTACAAGCTGCGTAATAGCATGAAAGAAAAATCTCCATTTTCTGGTTCTTGGGACTTTTGGGACTTAAAAAAGCTCCTCGAGTAGAAGAAGGAATTATTATTCCAAATCAAGCACGACGCCTCGAATGATGAAATAAAATTGCTGGTTTATGAAGATCCCAGCTCCGAGGGAGAGATTTTTCTGTTGCAAATTCCAGAACCCAGATGAGACCTCATCTGTTCATGGACGTCAGTGTGGATGGTTTGCCAAAGGGATGTTGGCCAAACCGCCGGATTACCGACTTCATTTACCATATACTCTAATCTAAGAATTCTTTTTTGAACTAAGAAAAAAAAATGTCAGAATTCTTTGGCTGCAATTCAAGCGTGTACAGCATAGACCATTACAAGTAAAACGGGAACTTGTTTAAGATTCCTGCTCTTTCAGATTTCTATGAAGCAATATGTTCTAAACTGGCTCTTCCACGCATTGCTCCAGTTTTTCCTGCGTCTTTCTTGAATCTTTGGAAGAAGTTTCCACCACAATTTGTTTTGGCCTTCTTATTCCTGAATAGATGTTTGGAGCTTCTCTTTTCTTTTTTCTTTTTTTTTTTTTAAACTAAAATAGGTCATTCAACGAAAACTGTTTCATCTTAAAGGTCAAATGAAGAAGTGATTTTGAAAGAACAAAAGACATTTTGATCATATGTGTTCTTATATTTTATTGCAAATTATATATGTTTAGAACGAATCTGAATCATAATCCCCGAGGTAAACAAAATGTAGACGCGTTCCTTGTCAATTCTGTGGAATAGAAAAAATGATCATGTATAATTTCCTCAATTTAGACTAAAGCTTGAACATGTAGTCTTTTATTTGGCTAAATGTGAAGTGGTGAGCTACTAATGTTATTCTTGCGGGATAGCCTCTCACTTTCGTTGGAGGTATTTTCTTAGCCTCTTCTTTAATATTAAACTAGACGTTATACCGTACTTTGTGCGATACGGTATTAATATTGCATATATTAGACTTAATTTATAGTTAAGTTCAATGTATTATAATATTAAAGAATGTATTTGTCTCTATATTTATTTTGATGAGATGAATATTACATAACTTTTTGTTTAATGAACTAAATTTAATATAAGGTATAATTAATATTAAATTAAATATAATATTATATAAAACATTAAACAATATATTTATTTTTACATTTATTTTGATGCAACGAATGTATCACAAGTATTAGTTAAACAATGTATTTATTTTTACATTTATTTTGATACAACGAATGTATCACAGCTATTTGTTCGATGAACTAAATTTAATATAAAGTAT